>JASGAU010376467.1:0-17706 GCA_030220045.1 Australoheros facetus
ACACCCTCTCTATTTTTAAGATTAGGCTTAAAACTTTCCTTTTTGATCAAGCCTATAGTTAGGGCTGGATCAGGTGACCCTGAACCAGCCCTTAGTTATGATGCTATAGGCCTAGGTTGCTGGGGGGTTCCCATAATGCACAGTTTCTTTTATTCACCTTATTTACTTTGTTTATACTCCACTCTGCATTTAATCATTAATTGTTATTAATCTCTGGCTCTCTTCCACAGCATGTCTTTTCTCTCCCCTCAGCCCAACCGGTCGCAGCAGATGACTGCCCCTCCCTGAGTTCTGCTGGAGGTTTCTTCCTGTTAAAGGGGAGTTTTTCCACTGTCGCCAAGTGCTTGCTCATAGGGGGTCGTTTTGACTGTTGGGTTTTCTCCCGCAGTGCAGAGTGCCTTGAGGCGACTGTTTGTTGTTATTTGGCGCTATATAAATAAAATTGTATTGAACTTAATTTAATTGAATTGAATTGAAAGATATCCTGGGTATGATGAACTTGCTTTGTAGTACAGAGCCCAAATCTGGATTCAGCCTGAATATATTGAATCATATATATGGATTTTTTTTTTCTCCCTGATGGCACCGGCATATTCCAGGATGGCAATGCCAGGAGTCAGATTGTAAAAGAGTGGTTCTGGGAGTATTAGACAGGATGCATTAACATGTAATATTAATATCTTACAATATTATACATTAACATTGTAATGTTATCTCTTGAGCTAATGTTACAAATGGATCGAGAGGGGGTACGGTGAGAGAGACCTGAGACCCTTCTCTCATGTTTGTGTGCTGGCTTAGTGTAGTATATGACCACTGGACGAAAGACAAAACCAGTAGCCTGGCTGTGTCCACATGTGATAAAATTCTTCTCCCAGCTCCTCCATGGCTCACTAATTAACATGCTATTCTGATAGTGGGCAATGGTAATGAAATATCATCTAAGTGTGGATCAACTACCAAGCTGCAGTGTACTGTTTCAGTCAGCACTGGAATTTCACCCTCTGTGGAAATGTGAGCAACGCCTAACTTCTCACTTCTCTTACAAATCCTCAGCTGGAAAATGTGACAGACTCCTGTAAGTTCCTGTAAGTAAATTCTTCTGCCAAGTCGTTCTTTTTGAAGCTCTGGGGGGGGAAAAAAGTGAGTCTGTGCATCATTTACAAGAAAAGCTGAGCTTGACCACACAGTACTCGGAATAGAGCTGGACTTGTAAATACAACATCTACTGTTCACAGTGGGTTCTTAGTGACCCCAGTGTAGCATGTGCCTGCCAAAAAAATCAATTTAAAAAATTGACTTCTAAACAGTCAGTCTCACTGACACAGACTCAATAAAAAAAAAAAAAAAAAATATGGAATAATAAAAGAAATCTTTCACACAAATTGAAAAGTGTGTTTAGGACCATGTTTTATAAACAGTCAGGCACAGGACAGATATTCTAATTTAGCAAGAGATAACCTGTGATAAATGGATTTCTTTATTTACCAGAGAAACCAGTGACAAACCCGTGAAACAATGAACAGCAGCCTGTTTTGTTATGTCATAACTGAAGCATGAGGAGCTGCTGCCCATCAGTCGTACAATAGGCTCTCCTGTAGTTTTACATTTTTTTCCTGTTCCCATTCTCGCCACACCTGTCAAGCAGGGTTTCCAGCAGTAATGGTTATAATTCTAAGTCATTTTTAAAACAGCAGTTCCTGGAAGGCAAAACAACATTATCATTTTGGTAGCCAATAATTATGTTACCTGATATTAGATTTGTCTTTATAATTAAGACAAATATAATTCTTTGTCTTAATTAGCTTGCTAGCAATAGCTAGCAAGCTAATTAAGACAAACAGAGATCTCATGAGGAACTAAATTAAACGGTATGTTTTCACAGCTAATAACAGCATAGAGCAAAAACTGCTTCAGTTAATGCTGGCTGGAAATGCAAGAGCTTGAGTGTAATTTTTTTTTTTTTAAAAAGGTCACAGAGCAGACAGAGTTGCATTAGCAGGATTAGAGGAAAACTACCACTCCATCTTTTATTCTTGCTCAACTAAAAAAAAAAAAAAACGAATTAACTGCTGCTAGCTGTGTGTTTGCATTGGTGTTGCCCACTAATTCCAAACCATAAATCTCAAAACAGACACAGTCATGTCAAAAAGAAAGTTTCACAGGTTTGTTACAGTCGTATGAAAAACTAAGCACGCCCCATGATTCACTAGCTTGAAAAACCACCTTAAGCACCAATAATTTGAAGTACTTGTTTTCTGTATGACTTAATCACTGTTGCATCACTGGGGAGGAATTTTACCCCACTCTTCTTTACAGCATTGCTTCAGTTCATTGAGGTTTGCAGATATTCATTTATTCACCGTTCTCCTAATCCATTGATTATTTTTGATTTTACTTTTATATTTCACCTTAAAAACTGTTTACCTTGCCTTGTTTGATATAATTTTTCTCAGCACTACCTCATGTGTGCGACTATACAATTCTTTCATTTTAACATACTAAATTAACACATTGGACCTAAAATCACACAAAAACATAAAATCCAAGTGGAATAAAAGGTTGATTTTTTTACTGTAAAAACCACGAACATGTTTAACAAACTATTTTTACAACTTAAAACACAAATATAAGTTGTAAATTCTAAACGTATGTAAATATATAGCAAGCAACAAAAATAAACATTTATTCTACATTTAAATGCACGAAAGGCCGCGGGTGTTTTTTTGAACAACTATTTATGGAACAATCAGGCGTCACAATAAGATGCCACACGGATTGTTTGTGCCACTCCAAAAAAAAACAGTACCTGTCCACCACAGACTGAGGGGCCCAAGACGGGCAAAACTCACCATCAGTATTGTCTGTCTTTCATCACCTTTTCACCTGTTCCTCAGCAACCAAATAACACAAGCTGCCGTGACCCTGAACAGGATAAGCGGAAGTGAATAGATGGATGGATGTGGTGCATTTTTCCTGAAATCTTTCATGTTTTGTTTTTGTTATTTGCAAGCACTTCCTGCTTGCGAAGATGCTGTTTTTATCGTTTCTTCCTGTGGCATAAATTATTCATCATAACTCTGGTTTTACTTGACCTATCAACACAATTTTAAAACTGATTTCTGGTTCGAAGTCCATACTTTCAACTCACGCATAAACATTGATTCAGCGAGGCAGCATCCTTCTATGTCATCTCAAATAGGTGATGTACTTTGGTCGCATCCATTATCCCCAGAGGGTTTAGGTCCCACCACAGCATTTCAGTCTGGTTGAAGTCTGAACTTTAACTGTGTCATTGCAACACCTTGATTCTTTTCTTTTTTACCCATTGTTATAGGTTTTCTGTTGTGCTTGGGATCATTGTCCTGTTGCATGAACCGATGGCCTCACATTTGATTCTAGAATACTTTGGTATACAGAAGAGTTCGTGGTCAACTAATTGTCTGTAAGGTTCCCGGGTCCTGTGGCTGCAAAACAAGTCCAAATCATCACCACTCCACCACCATGCTTGTCAATAAGTACGAGGACGTTGTACTGATATGCTGTGTTTGGTTCTTCCAAAACATGGCCGTGGGTATTATTGCCAAACATCTCCACTTTGATTTTATCTGTCCACAAGATAACATTCAGAATTCTTGTTGTTTGTTCAGATACAAATGTGTAAACCTGACCTTTTATTTCACTGATGCGGTTACCTGATAACCCTTCCAAACAAGATATACTTATTCAAATTTTTTCTAACTTTACTGTCATGAACTTGAGCATGCTAAGACCTGTAGAATGGAAAATTAACCTTGTAATTTTTCGGAGCATTGCACGGTCTGTCATTGGGTAGCACTGTGTTAAAACTCACCTAAATGCTCCAGAACAGCAAAATGCCAAAACATCTACTTGCTCTCCTGTATTAGAAAGATGCTAACAGTTGTGGCTTACTTTAAAGAAAGAGTAACAAAAAAGCTGTCCACCATCCATGCCCTATAGTTTGGTTCATGTGGTTCATTTCTTTTTAGAAAGTCTAGCCAAAAAAACACCTTTCTGATGTCAAGTTTAAATCGCTAGAAATTGGAAAAGTTTATTATCAAAGTTCATTTTCTCCACAGCCTATATAATACCTAAACTCAGTCTATGAATAAAACCAGAGTTTCCATCTTTATTGCTGTATATAAATAATTTGCAGTGATCACCTTCATCCCCTGTTGCTATTTCAGGCCAACTTCCTATTTTCTTGTTACCCCGCAAGTGCTCTCTTTTCATCTCACTTAGTGTTGTGACAGCTGGGTGAGAGAAAAAGTCCTGCTGGGTGCCATCATGCAGTACACATGTGGCCACACTTATTTGTTTGCCTCCTTCAACACATGCCTTCATAAACTGATGAGACTACGGCCTGATCACTGAGTCTGCAACATGAGTGGTTGTGAAGGTCAGAAACTCCAATGTCATAATAGATTTGCATTAGTCACACTGGTCTGCATCCTATTTAAACGGATGAGAGCATATTGTGGTTTACATATTGCAATTTTATTGAATGTGCAACGTGAGGAAAGAAATCAAGGCCAAAGCAAGTGGGTGGCATTCATTAAGGACACAGGAACTATGCAGTCATCCATAATCTGTGAGAAGAGAGGATAATCACTTTTTGAAAAGAAAGATATCTAAATGCGCATCAGTAGATCAATGGGTCAATAGATCTGATGTACCATTTCTGTGTGACTAACAACCAGGGCAAATCTGACCTCTAGGCGGAGGACAGCGATTTGACTTTCACTTCATTTTATTCAGTCAGGGTGGAAAACAAGACCAGCCTTTACTGAGTGTGGGGCCTCTTTACAACAGGGTGTTTAGCACGAGTTGGTTGGTAGTTACATAGCTTTATAATTAATGGAGACAACTTATACAGGAATTTATTTAAAAGCTCCTTGCAATTCCATTTTATTGATGTTACGGTGAGGCTGTGTGGCTGGCAGGGGTAGACCCAATAGCAGGACGCAGGAGACAGAGCTGACTTTTAGCAGTAATGCTGGATGTTTTTAGTGTCCAAAATACAAAGCAAAGAATCCTAGAATCCAAGACTTAACATAATCCAAAACATTACACACTAGAAACTGAAAGGGAGAGAGAGAGAGCACGCACAGGGCTTAAAATACACACAAGGTAATTGGGGCAAGTGGAAACAACAGGGAACAGGTGAAACAAATGAAACTAATAACACAGAGGAAGCAAAACTAAACACAAAGTACAAGGAAGATGAGAACGGCAAACTAAAACAGGAAGTGACCAACCATGACACACAAACAAAGACTTACTACACGAAAACCTGACACATGGAATCTAAACATATGACTAAACCAGTGGTTCTCAAATCCAGGCCTCGTGGCCCAGTGTCCTGCAGGTTTTAGATGTGTCTCTGCTTCAACACACCTGAGTCAAATATAGAAGTCATTAGCAGGACCCTGGAGAACTTGACTGTATACTGAGAAGGTAATTCAGCCATTTGATTCAGGTGTTTTGGATCAGGGACACATCTAAAACCTGCAGGACACTGGGCCACGAGGCCTGGATTTGAGAACCACCGGACTAAACAGACACTTGAACACACAGGCTGGCAACACAGGGGAGAGACAGTTGCAAGAAACTCCACAATAACACTGGAAGGACAACAAGAGGGAAACAGGAACTAACACAGAAAACTAGACAAAAAGGAAATGCAAGCTACAATCCTAAAAAACAAACAAAAAAACAGAACTATACTAAAAGAACTAAAAAAAAAAAAAAAACAGCCCAGGACCATGACAATTAAGGTGTCTGAGGTCATGCTATAAATAGACTAAGAGGTGCTATCTGATTGTGAAAAACACAAAATAACTGATGGCATGACTGTCCCTGTGCAGTGTGAATTGTATTCCTGTATCTAGTCCTCAAAGTTCAGTGACAGTATATACTGATTATCCAGAAGAAATAGAAGAGCTTTGTCTTTCATGGTGACCACAAATACACGATTTTGGGGAGAACTGTTGCTTGGAAGAAAAATAAATAAATTAAAACATAAAACAGTCACAGCATAATGTATACAGTTTTGGTTTAAAGGACCCTTGTAATGTGGTAACTTGGCAAATTTTTGCCCAGCATCTCTTTGGCAACCCATGATTCCTTCAGATCACAGTATGGAGGTCCAACTAAATGTGGTGGAGCACTGGCTTCACAGATCTGTTTACATTCCTGTTGTTTCCTGCAGTGAGACAAATCACTGTTTCAATGATAACACAGAAACATAATATAAATAGCATATTCATTTCATATCTGCTTCTGTAGTGAAGACTGTCATACTCAGAAGCTGGATGGCATCAGTTCAAATACCTCATTCAGGAAGCTCTCCACTTAGCATTTTTCAACCTGTATAAACATTTAGACAGAAAATTTCCTCTGCAATTTCCTGCCTTCAACCTTCGGTGAAAAACAGGCATTTCTTGAGATGTGCACTTTACTGACACATCTGGAATTTAAAAATCTACTTTAAGTGATCTGATTTTAAGAAAGAATTCATTTAAATAGCCCCACTGCTGTAATTGTTTTTCTCAAGATATGACCATTGCTCAATAGCATGGGTGTAGCCTCTGGGCTAACAACTGCCCATGTTTAGTAGAGAAAAGGAATATTAAACATTTTAATGAATAACACCTTTAACTGATCTGCAGGATTCTGACCTGAAAGTAAATGAAACCATTTACAATCCCGATCAAGCTTTTAATCTTTTCTGTATAATTTAGCAATATACCTGATCAACATGCAACCTCCAATTTTTCTTTTAGAATAAAACAATATTCCAAGCTTTGGTTTTCCTCATTCATTCCCCGAGCTATTATTGCTAGAGATGCAGCCTGGATGCTGGCAATTCTTCATCTGTTTGTCAAAGTTTTAGACAAACACAAAATTATTGTATAGACTCGTTAGAAAAATCCAAATTTGATTTCTATTTGTCTTCTCTTGTAAAAATTTCTGGAAATGCATACGAGTTCTGGAAATCATGGAAATTTGTTTTTAAAATATTTTCTCAGTTGTTTTAAATGAACTATACTTTAAATGGTCTCATGAGTACCTTTCTGATAGAACTCTCCAAAGATTTCAGACAAGTACACCTGGTATTTATACAGGTGTTCCACAGGAATCCATTCTTGTACATCTTTTATTCACCCTGTACACAAACAATGTTATGTCTGCCTCCAAAACTCTACTGTACATTTTATCCATACATTATCAGAAGAGGTTGAATCTCCACCAACACTTGTGGTATGAAGAACAAGTTTCTTACTTGACCTTTTGGCCTGTGGAGTTCATGAGGGTTATCAAGAACTATATTGCAGACAGCATTTAAAAAATTTCTTATCACCCATAAACTTGTTTTAAACTCTGATAAATCTGTTCAAACCTTACATGATATATATATTTTTTTTGTACATAGGCCTGTCTTGAAAAAGAGATTTTGGTCTCATTGAAATCCCCTGTTTTAATAATAGATTTATCAATTTCTGGATTCCATGGTGGTGAAAATCCATTTTGTGTGCCATATTGTTTGAACAGTAAGTAAATATTTTAGTCCACTCTGGCCTTTAACTTGGCAGTGTGGTTACTAATTTGAACAAACGCATAACATCTCAATAGTTGAGCGAGTGTGTAAAGCACACGCGTGTTTACTTTATTCCTAAGACATGCGGCATGTAATTATTAGCAAACAAACAGATCCATGCATAACGTGAAATCTACAGTACCCAGGCAGTGAGTGTAAATACTAGCAAATGTATACCCCATGTATAACATGGAATTTCCCCAGGCAGTGAGTGAGTGTATTATTTAATCTGTAAGTTGAACCTAAATTAAAATAATATTCTAATAAAGTACTATATATTGTTTATTTTGTGAAATATTAAGAAAATGTAGCAATATAATGACAAAAGCATTCTATAAATAGAAAGTTTTGCTGCCATAGTTGTAGCCAAAACACTTCAGGACAATAAAGTATTTTGGCTCCCACATCAACGGCAGTGTTTTCACATGGTATTCCATGGGGACGACGCTGCTAGCCAGAAAACGTGCTCTCAGCCAATAAACAAAGGGAGAATATACAAATATTCATGAAGTGGACGTCTGTATTTAGATTCTCATGAGGAAAATCAAATAAACACAAACTGAATCTCAGACTTCTATGGCCATGAAGTGAAGCTTCAAAAATTAACTCCTACTGTGCACTCGTTTTCTCTCCTTTCAGTGTGTTAATGCCAAATAGGTGCATGCTTTTGGTACATACAATCAAAGTAGCCTTGTTATGACCTACTGTAGGGTTGTTTGAACATAAGGGCTTTGATTTCTTTGATTTCTGCTGTGATCCATATGTTTATCTCTCCTGTGGTGTCATTGTATTGTGAGTTTGGTTGGTGGGTTAGGTGAGCAATTCTGTCTCTCTCTCCCCGTGTGTGTGTGTATAGCTGACTAGCTTCAATCACCAGGCACTTACTGCTGCTTCCCACCAGCTCCCACAGGCTCTCATGTTTGCATCTCCAGCCAGTGAGCAAACTCGTCTCCTACTGGTTCTGTGTGCAGAATGTAAACTTCAGTTTTACTAATAATGCAACAGCTCAGGCCTGGTGGTGCATTACTTTAGTTGCTTTTTGTTTGCTGTTTTTACACCAGCCCATACTGTGACCTATATTACAAAGCAAGGTTCAACAAACCAGGGTATCTTTCCATTATCTCCATCACTTAATCTAACTTTGGCAATCATGATAACCAGTTACACGAAGGTCCTTATCAACTCAAAATCTGAACCCAGGGCTTCTCAGTCTGGCTATGTGTGTTCAACATGAAATGGGTGGCAGAATCTGACCAATCATACACATGGACAGGTCTACTGGCAGCAGAGTGGCTGATCTTATAAAGGAAGATAAAATAATATTAATTATGAACAGATTAAACATAAAATACAGTATTACAGTAGTAGCGGTACAGTAGTTTGTGTCATTAAAATATGCGAGAATGTAATGGATTACAATTGAATTTGAATTAAATTAATATTTGATGTAAGACAGTTTGCACATTAGTGTATGTGCAAATTTCATATAAGGGCCACAAGTACAGGTGTCCTAGTTTAGGATCATCTATGAATCCTTATACAACAATAACACTGTACAATTGTTTGCAACCAGAGATCTTCCAGGAATGGTGACACTATTTTCCAGAGAAGTGACTGGTCAGTCGGCAGTGATTGTGCTCTAGAACACAACAGGTCGGCAGCATAAGTTACCATGGGGCTGTACAGGTAAATTAACCGTCTTTGTAATACAGAAAACCCAGGGTTAACCCTGAAGCTACCTGGATAAGCTCAAATCTAATTATGAAGTCAAAATCTAAATAAAACTTGTAAAATGGCCAAAACAATTGTTGCTGGTATTTCTTGGGGAGCTGGAAAAATGGAAGTCTCAAATTTTATGTTGTACTACAGCTTCCCTCACGCTCAATATTAAGTAATAGAGGAATTGTGAAAACATTTGATACTCTTAACACTTCGTGCTGATTATAAACAGAGAAAGTGTCCTGTTGTTCCACATTACCATGATGCTGCCTTATGTGCGATAAGTCCATGCACAGCAGCTCCAACTTTAATGAGATCATAGGATAATCCCTGTTAAATGCAGGGTCATGCTCCTGCTGAACCAAACTATCTCCAGCGATTACGCTGTTGTGACATTAAGACAATCCCCTCACACACTGTACTCAACAGCTTTTTGCATTTCATTAGCTCACTATTCCTGTCATGGTCAAGCTGACTAATGATGACCATGCATTTCGTGTTCTGATTTCAGTAATCTGTCTGTTGCGAAACAAAATTCCACAGAATATTATTCATTTTGATGAATAAAATTTCAATAAGACTGGTTCAGCTTGTTTATGGAAGCGCTTCTCCACCCAAAATTTGGAAATTTTAAGAACACTTCTGTTTTGCAAAGTCTCCTTGTTTTGTGAATGGTACAGAAAAAGAAAATCCATATATTTTACTTCTTCTTCTTCTTTATGTTCTTCTTCTTCTTCTTTCAGCTTCTCCCTTCAGGGGTTGCCACAGCAGATCATTTGCCTTTATCTCATTCTTTCCCTAGCACCAACCCTCTGCATGTCCCTCTTTGCCACATCCATGAACCTCCTCTGTGGTCTTCATGTTACTAGCGGAAAGTCTCGAGGATCATTTATTTTACCCAGGGTTTAAACTATGAAATAAGATGTATGAAATAAGATGTATGAAATAAAATGTATGGGATTACACAGTGGCAACTGGGTTCAGCTCTGGGCCTCTTCTTTTTTGCTCTGATGATGGACAGATTGACAGATGAGATCAGGCAGGAGTCTCCATTGACTATGATGTTCGCAGACAACATTTTGATCTGTCGTGCAAGTACAGAGCAGATGAAAAGAGCCTGGAGAGGTGGAGGTATGCATTGGAAATAAGAGGAATAAAAGTCAGTAGAAGCAAGGCAGAATACATGTGTGTGAATTAGAGGGCGACAGGTGAAGAGTAGTAGAGGTAGTGAGGGTGGATGAGTTGAAAAACCTGGGGCACAGTGGTGCACAGTGGAAGTGAAGAAGAGAGTGTAGCATTAATGGCATGGATGGAGATGAGTGTCCGCAATGATTTGTAACTGAAGGATAGAGTGAAAGGGAAGGATTGCAAATGTGGTTGCAAGATGCTATGATGTACGGTTTGGAGACAGAGGAACTGACAGACAGACGGCAGACCGAGCTGGAGGTGGCAGAGCTGAAGAGGTTAAGATTTTAACTGGGAGTGACCAGAATGGAAAGGATTGGAAATGAGTACATTTCTAGTTTTGTTTTACTTTGGACAATTTAGTATGCAGTATGCCAGGTACACAAGCATCTAGGTCAATTTTGTAAGCCAAGGATTTTCTTGGAATATCAGCTTCTCAGAAATGTCCCTTTATGTGGTTTTAGTGGGTACAGGGTAATTAATGGTGAGCTGGAATCAACTATGTTGTCTGAACAAGTTACAAAATATTTTTATTGCACACACCAGAGGAGGCCTGAGACATTGGTATACCGTTAGCAAAAGGGAAGTGAAATGACAAAACTGGAAGAATGTTTGTAGTTAGAGTTTTTACAGTTTAAGAAAAACACAAACTTTTTTCTGTCTTTAAATTTATGAACACATGCTGGAAAACTGTTCTCTCTGAGCATAATGTGAATTCATTATTGAGCACTAGATCAGTAAAATATTCCTATAAGTGTACAGTTTTATTACTTTGGATTAGTTGTCCATTTCAACATACAAAGCACTCTGTGTGTGTGTGTGTGTGTGTGTGTGTGTGTGTGTGTGTGTGTGTGTGTGTGTGTGTGTGTGTGTGTGTGTGTGTGTGTGTGTGTAGGACAAGGTTGTGGTCCGGGGTGCTCAGACCTCTGCCAAGAATATGGGACCCAGACCTTGGGACCTTGTTCTCAGCTTGTGCCAGGCTGGCCGGCCTCTGGCGGGGTGGTCTCCCCATTACTTCTGTTTCTCTGGGGCTCTTGCCCTTTGGCCATGAGAACTCTGTCTAGAAACTCCTTCCTTCCTTTTCTAGGGTGCGCATATGGTTGCCATCGGGATGCGTGGCCTTGGGGCTTCAGTGCTCCTGGCGGGCTGCGGACAGCCCGATTCTCCTGTGTCTTTCTTTGTCTGCCTCTGGCTACCAGTGAGCATTATTGTGACTTCTCACCTCACTGTCAAGTATCACGACAAAGACACAGACATTCATATTCTCTTCCTCCCTCCGTCTCTCTCTCTCACACACACACACACAATGAAGCAAGATTGTTGGTTTGTGTATCCATTTTGCTTTTGGTGGATTTTTTCAGGTACTGTCTGTTTTTGGTAGGTGTTTTCTTGCGTGAGCAGCAGTTGATGAGGTACATGTGTTTTCTTTTATTTTTCTCCCTTTTGCTCCTTTCTCTGTCACTGTCTTTTTTTTTTCCTGCCTGTCAACATTGGCTGTGTTGCACTTAATGAATAGATAAAAGAAAAAAACAGAGCATATAGAGAAGAAAAAACAGAGCCTATTGAGGTTAGAGAGCTCATCTTGGAAAAGCAAACATGTTTGACACAACAGTGCATTCAGATTATGATTTAATGAATAACAGGTCATTAAAAAAATAAAAAAATTGAGGTCTGTGCAACCCTCCAAGGATATGCCTCCCCTGACCATCACTAACACATTGTCAAACCAGTCATGTTGGATGTTGCAGGCAGCATAACATTTATCGTGGTGACTCATGACTCTTTTACATCTGTCAGATCTGCTCAGTGTGAATCTCCTCTCATCTGTGAAGAGAAGACAGTGCCTGCCACTTCTGGTGTTCTCAGGCAAATGCCAGTGTTGGACTGTGAACACAGGACCCACTAAAGGATGCTGGGCCCTCATGCCACCCTCATGGAGTCTGCTTGAGATAATTCAGTGAGAAACATGCGCATGAGTAGACCTCTGCAGGCCATTTTGTAGGGCCCTGGGAGTGTTCCTCCTCACACATGAGAGCAGCTAAGTCTTGCTGCTGGGTGGATGCCCATCTACAGCCCTGCACACTGTTCAGACTGGATAGGTATACACAGCAAACTTTCTTGTGACTTGCCCTCCTGTATTATTTACCTTGTGAGGTGTGTTAGTCAGTGTTATCTGTAGAGGTTATCAGGAGATGGATGAGTGTTTAAATGTTAGGAGTATGGTGTGGTATAGTATAAAACCTAAAATGAGCAGGCCAAAGTCAACTGGTTCTGGGTGGATGGAGAAAAAAAATGAGACATCCAGCTCTCAAATGCTGCAGGGAGACTACTCAGGTAGTAATTACATTTTCTGAATGAGATATCTTGTTCCCTAGAGCAACTGTTATCATTTGGACTACAGAGGGTGAAGTCTGTGACGTTGTGGGAATATGAGTGTGAAACACCATCGTTGTCATACTCCATATTCATGATTTTTGTGTAGAGTGATCCTTGTAGCAACAGACACAAACCCTGCAAAAGCCACATTACATAATGTGTACTATTGATTATGCTGTTTTTAGCCCTTCTTTCCTCATGTTGGTATCTCATGACTTATGTGTCAGTATTTACTGATAGAGAGGAGGAGGTTTGTTATTGGAGGGGTATTTCACCTTTTTAGGCCGCCCCACTTCTCTCACACAGCACAGCAATAGTCTTATCTAGGCCACCTACACCAAACTTCCCCTGTTGCCTCCACCTCCCCCTCTTGTTTGGCTACCCAGGCTCATTAAAAAATGAATGAAGTCATCAGACTGTAAGTTTGCCCAGTGAATGTGCCAAACTTGACTCGCTTTCTTTCACCTTTTGTCTGTTATTTTCTCTCACACATTGAAGAAGGCAGACTTCTTCAAGTTTAGCCCGAATGGTCAGCTATTCACTTTCTCATTCCCTTGCTCCTCTTTGTTCCTTTCCAGATCATCATAAATAAAATATCTCTCTTATTGTTCATTAGCATGCTTATCCACTGATTTGCTGTCTTTTATTACTCCTGACCAGAGTCAAATTAATTCAGCCATGGACTGGATTTCTGTCCATGCTCCTGTGTGCTGTCAGTGGTTTGCTGGCTAGCATTGCCCATGGGAAGGAGTAGGGTTTCCTGTACAGCTACCAAAGCTGAAGTCTATCATATTACCACCTGTTTGTTTGTGCCGGTCATGGCAGAAAAGTGCAGCAGTGAGTCTGCTCTTCAGTTACTCATGTCAAAAAGTTTTATCCTGTAAAAGAAAAAAAAGTTATTTGAAGGGCAAGAGTGGCAGGAAAAAAAAAACACCCTTTTTCATATAGTTGTCAGATTTTCAGCTATTTGGCTATTAAGGATGTTTTACATCCCTTGAATTTCAGATCCTTAGATCATGAGATCATTGTAATCTACATTTTAGTAACAATTATGTCTTTGTAAATCTTTTACCAACATACAATTGATACTCCAAGTACAATATTGGCACAAAAGTGATTTATTTTTGTTTCTCGCACAATCTAAATGTTTACTTGGAAAATGAATGTGAATTAAATAAAATAAAAATTTTGTTCAATATATTTATCATTCATAAAGATAAATTCATTTAAGCCAACATCATCCTCTCAAAAGTTTGATTTCATTTGAGACTGATCTGCACAATATGATTAAACAGTGGTAGTGAACCTATTCAGTTGTAAGTGTTTCCACCACAATCGCAGTGCAGAAACATGTTTCCATGAACACACTGAAGATATTTGGTGGAGAAACACTGCAAAGTTTTCTCCTTCAACTTTAACACTTAGCAAACAACTCAGAAAATCTGTAACCACACCACCACAGTGACACATCACTTTATCTCTTTATCACTTTATAGCTTTATATTTCAAAGTCTGTCTGCCACCAGCTGTCTGGTGCCATGCACAGAGAAGAGGAAAATTCCTCCAATGTGAACAGTGACACACAGATCATGCCTACGACAGCCCAACGAAACCTAACTAGCTCTACTAAGGAAGCGAGCGCTGCAGCATGGAGCAATCAGCTTTCAAAGAGACTGGAGAAGGCCAAGAGATGGCAAAGAGTTAATGCTAGCTAATGCTGGCGATGTAATGTGAAATAGAAAAGCAAGATCAATCAAAAAGTTCTGCAACTGTGTACATAAAAAGCAAAAACATTGTATTTGGTTACTACCCCTTTCAAGGGTGTCTCCTTGTACACCTCTGGGCCACTTTGAACATTTCTGCCATTTTTAGACTGCTCCCTGGAAGTCCTGTTCTCACACCTTGCACATGTGCATCTGCAAGCCTAGAATGACCTGATTCTTTTGGAGCCTCTTGGCCAGGTCATGTTTGTAAATGAGAACTGGTTCTCAAACATTTTACCTGGTAAAATAAAGGTTTAAAAAAAAAAATAAAAAAAGAACCCTTCTTGTGCAGAGAGCAAAAATCAGCTTCAGAGTTGGTGATGAGACCTGGTTCGCTGGCTATGAGTCCGCAGTGTTCACGCTTTTTTTTTTTAATAATAGTTTTTATAATATAAGTTTCTTTCATAACAGGAATGTTGAATTAAATAATGAGCACACTCATGGCTGTGCTCCTGACCACAAGCACCACCTTTGAGCTTGGAAACTGCAGACTTTTGTGGTGCTCACTGGGGAGTTCATCTCCCAGGATCAAACTCTCAAAATCAAGTTATAGTACAATGTTCGATGGAGTTTAACCTCCTTATGCTGCACTGAAAGGTCTTTTGGTCACACCACCACAGTCTTTGCTCACAGCTTGTAAACAACTTCCCTATGACCTTATGTGACTTCATGCACACTCACTGGAAAAGTAGTGGTTGTATAGCAGTCTATTTTTTTTTTCATAACAAAATGTAATTTATTCGAAGAATTTTAAAATTCTGTGTTATTATTATTTGGTGAGACCACAAGGATGTCTAGGAGCTTGGACAATAATGGTATATGGCCACAAAATTGCAGACTCTGGTGAAATATTTAATGCTTAATGTTGGAACCTTTGCCCCTCATTCATTTAAACCTTATTTGAATAAATGAGCTCTAAATAAATCCTGTAATCCTGTATTTCTTAAGGCAGAATCAAATATTCAGCAATTTGGATATCTGTTCATGGGGTAGAATTAACAATTTTCAGACAGCATTTGCTATAAGCACAATAATATAAAAAGAAAATAGACAAATAGGTAAAGGAATGTATCAATTAAAAATAAAAGTATAAGATCTTTAAAAGGTACAGTCAGGTTATTCAATTAAAAAAAAATATTAGACTCAAATGTAGATTAGTGTGTAATTATGTCTTCCAGCAAATTGATGTATTCTCATAACTCATAATGAATCTAAGAGTGGGCACCAGTTTATGGAAGCTGCCATGTTCCTCCACCATATTTGAATACAGTGGCAAGGAAAGCCATCTCCCTGCATTTTACATGTGTGGCTGATGTTGGGCTCAAGTGTCCTAAAAAAAAAAAAGAAAAAAAAAAAAAGAAAAGGAAAGAAAAAGGAAAAAAATAAAAATAAAAATCACACTCTCCCTCTGGCAAACAGTTTGATTACATTCTCACATCGGATGAGAGTGTTCAAGTCCAACAATGACTGATCCAACTTCAAATACGTTCACTAACAGTGGCTAACAGCAACTAACAGAGGCTAACAGTGTTTATATTATTCAAATGTTTTTGACCTCTTATCTGACTGAAACATGCCTCTTAAAAGTGCTTGCCCTGGGTAGAGATTGAAAAGTTGTCTTCAAAAGGCCTAGCACTGAGCTTTATATACTCTGCACCTGTTGTGAAGTTAAACCAAAATATAATTAACCGTTTTGTAAAGAATGCTGTTACAGTGCAGCATGAAGTACATAAATGTTTGGGAGATACCCTGGTGCTGTCTTGTTTCTCACCTATTTGTTGTAATAAACACTTCAGCCCAGCAACAAAAGATCTGTTGTTTAATACATGGTTAATACTGCAACGTGTATATAAGGGAATCTAATGTCATTTGAGGGCTAAGTTTGATCCATCCATCCATTCTCTTCCGCTTATTGTCAGATAAGACAGGTCACCAGCTTGTCACAGGGCCAACACAGAGAGACAGACAACCATTCACACTCCCATTCACACCTATGGGCAATTTAGAGTGACCAATTAACCTAAACCCAGTAACAATGTGTTTTTGAACTGTAGGAGGAAACTGGGGTACCCGGAGGAAACCCACACAGGCAAGGAGGGAAAAGGAAAATTCCACACAGTCCGGGACAAGGTGGATTCTAATGCAGGACCTTCTAGATGTCATTCTAGCTCTGAGGCAGCAGTGTTAACCACACCACGGTGGTGGCCACCCCCGGCTAAGTTTGATGTGCTACAGAAACACTTTTTTAAATACTTACAACTTGCAACATATTGGTTGAAAACCATAATGACAGCTCTGAAAGTGAGAGACAAAATTGGACCTAAAGGAGGACATCTCACCTGAGGAATAGGGAAGAATGTGTTTAAAGGCACATATGCAAACCATCAACAACCAATTGGGATTAATATAACTGGATAATGAGAGTGTATATCTCCCCTTTACAGCTGAATAAATTTGATCCCAGGATACCAGATCTTTATTATAAATATAACACCTACCAGGGTTTACTATATCACTGTGGGAATGTGAGAAGCAAAGATTTTGGAGTTCTGTGTTAAAACTTCTTTCTCACAATACCTTTCTGCCCTAAGATATGTATTTTTGGTAGTTATCCAGATAACTGGGCCCAGCAGGGAAAGAAACTTGTTTACTACAGGCCAGACTCTGGAAAAACAAACTGCCCCTCTTTTGGCCACTCATTAAAAAAAACTTAACTTCAAGTTTGGCTCTCTAGAAGCTGATCTGTATAGTAAGGAGGAAAACTTCTGAGTTTAATAACATATGGAATGTGTTTTTAGATTTTGTAAGTGTGAGGTAATTATAATGGTATTAATTTTCTTTGAGAAATGCATGTTAAACCCTGACTGATAACTGTGTATTGATTTGTTTTTGTATATTTTTGTATTTATTTTTAACTGTCATTTTATTTCTTTATTTAAAAAAATTTAATCAATTAATGTTTTTATTAGTTTATTTATTATTTATTCACTTACAAAAATACTGCCAGTTGTTCATTATGGTAAGGCTTGGAAAGTGTTACTC
>JASGAU010376468.1:0-10524 GCA_030220045.1 Australoheros facetus
GGGGCCGAATAATATTGCACGCCCCACTTTTCAGTTTTTTATTTGTTAACAAAGTTTGACACATCCAATAAATTTCATTCCACTTCACGATTGTGTCCCACTTGTTGTTGATTCTTCACAAAAAATTCAAATTTTATATCTTTATGTTTGAAGCCTGAAATGTGGCAAAAGGTTGAAAAGTTCAAGGGGGCCGAATACTTTTGCAAGGCACTGTAAATGAGGAAATTAATCAGAGTGCCAGACAGATGGTGAAACTCAGAGTTTGCTGAATAAAACCTGCCAGCAAGCAGGTTAGGTTCACAGAGTCTCTTATCATGGTAACTGACTAATTGTAGGGTTAACAAATAGAGTTGTTAGCCTGAGCCTGAGCAACCTGAACCTGAGCTACCTGAGACTGCATCTCACATGAGGATCCTGAGCTTCTCATGTCCAAGGGTCTCGGCCCCCGGTGTTGTCCTCCTGCCAAGCCACCAGAGGTATCCTGTCGCTCTGGTGATGTCGGCACCCAGAAAATTTCTTTTGCTGTCATCAGACTCCAGCCAAGCTGTCAGCGGGCCAGCCTCCAGAGAAATACTGTCTTCACCACTGCTAGTGTCCTGTTGAGCCTTCCGATGGGTTCCGTCTAATCCTTCACCAACATCAGAATCCAGTGAAGCCACTGGAGGTGTCCAGTCTCAGTCACTGCTGGGCCCCAGTCAAGTCACTGAAGCATCCTCGGCACCATTTTCAGACCCCAGCTAAACCACTTGAGGTGTCCTGCCACCTCCACCGACACTGGCCTCCCGTGTGGCTCCTTCATCGCTTCCACTATCGTCTGCCTCTGTCCCGGCTTCCAGAGAGATCAAATCTCCTCCATTGCCTTCACTGTCACTGGCCACATGGTTGACTCCCAGAGGTGCTTTGCTGCAGCCTCTGGCCACGTGATTGGCCCCCAGACTATCTCCATCTCTGCCACTGGTCACCCGGACAGCTCCCGAAGTCACTTCAACTCCATCACTAGACCTGCCTGGGAATTCCTCCATGCCCAGGCAGGCCTCCAGAGCTGTCGTCTCTGCTCTGTTTCATCCCATGGCCATGCAGAACTACAGAACTGTCTCCAAGTTGGACTGTTATACTCCCTGTTTGTTCGTTCCATTTTCAGTTAAAACCATGTTTGTCTCCACATGTCCTGTATTGGTGTCCTCACTACCATCACGCTCTATATGGTCAACTATTGCTGCCCGTAACAGTTTCCTGTTTCAGCTGTTGATTGGCTCTTTGGGAACAGGGGCATTTCAGAATGCCATAGATTTCTATTCAGGATTCTTGGAGTGCTATATCTGCTCCTTGAATAATGTCACTGCCATTAATATAAAGTGACCTGTTTGAGTTTTGCTGAATTAGCATGATCTAAATAACATATGCAAACCAAGACCTTTATAATGAATCCCTTCCTTGTTTCCTAATGCATATCAAACTAGAATATTATAAGTAATAATAGTTTCTGTTGTACATTTATCTTCTCCACAGCGGTGACCAGACCTTACTATGACTTTCTCTTGAGGCAGAAACACCCCTCCCTCCCCACTGCTTTGCCGCAACAGCAGGTCTTCATGCTGGCTGAGCCCAAGCGCAAGACCTCCACCTTCTGGCACAACATTGGCAGACTGACACCCTTCAAGAAGTAAAAAAAAAAACAAAAAACAATTGTTAAGAAAAAAAGAGCTGTGGCGAGAGTGAACAGAGGAGGAGAAAGTTCTCTGCTCGTGCCTGAAGAGACCTTATTCATGCCCTAATTGATATACTGATTTACTGTATAGAGGAATATGAGCAAGCGGTTATCTTTTGAAAGCACTTTATAGGTTGATTAACAATCAGACCTGAGAATGATCCCTTGGAGACACTGAGTAAAATAGGGAGAGTGGACTCTTGGTTAACTTAATATAACTACATTTTCAATCAAGTGCAGATGGGTACTAAAACTACTACTGTGCTGTTGCAAGTGAGCATGGGACTCCTGGCTGTACTTTCTGTGAAGATGTTGCCTTTTGACAAAACTTTGGTGTTTATTTCCACTGTTCTGTTATTTTATGATTTGACAGATGCCACTGTTCATAGTGCCAGATGATTTGTTTTTATATTCATTTCTTTTGTGTCTGCTTATGAAAAAGGGAAATTTGGGGGGATAGGATAACATTTCTTGTGCTTTTCTGTGTACAGGAATATAATTTCATGATCACAAAGTTTTGCGATTGCCATCCACCAGAATTTGGTTTTGTATTTCTTTGGTGCATTTGTGGCATTGTGAAAACCCTTGACAAAAGACATCAAAAGCAGCCCAAAGAACATTTAGCTCATCACAGATTTTATTCAAGCAATAGCTGCAGCCAACACACCCCAGCAAAACACATTCCTTGAGGAGTCTGAACCTTGACAACTTCTTATACCTACTATGTCAATGAAAGTAAATAATCTGCTTTGTTTTCTTTTTCTTTCTTTTCTTTGTTGAAGTGTCATTTGAAGTGTGTCATGGATGACATGCATGGATATGGTGAAAAATACTGTGAAGAATATTTTTTTTATTTCTGAAGACCCCTGCTATATTTAACCTGATTAAGGAGCTGATTTAATTGTGCAACTACACTGACATCTCTCTCTCTCTCACACCTGTACTTCTGATATTCAGTATTCCCGCTCTGTGTATCTGATGTCCAGTATAATCTAATTTCAGATCAATGTGCAGTGAAATGTACTCCCTACAACTTTATGTTCAAATGTTTTAGCTTCTGACAATATTAAACATTCCTAAGCTAACAAATGAGGCGATTATTTAATTTCACTTGGGGAAGTGTGGTCACTGCTCTGACATCAGCTCAGCTGCATCTTTAAGTTTGAGCTTAATATGATTCAGCTTTGGTTTAAAAGAGCATGCCACTGTTTCTGCAAGTTCAAATTCTTAAACTATAAAACCTGCAATATTTATGCTAATATGGGGCAAGGTTATTATAGTTAACAAAAAGTGAACAAAATAATGAAAACTGAAATTGAAAAAACATTTTCCTTAACTGAAATAAATAAAAACAATAATTAAAAGGAAAAAACAATAACCAACTAAAACTGTATTGTGAGTTTAGAAAACTAACTAAAACTAAGTGAAATTATAAATAAAATGACCTCTGTTTTCATGTTTGTCATTTCATTTAAACGCCTTGTGGATTGACATGAAATTATTTTTTCCACTCTAGGAGTTTAAACTGGGAGTGCCATCAAGCAACCTGCGTGCTTACCATGCTGGTAATGGCAGCATTTCTTGGCAGAGTCCCATATGTGTTTTTTTTTTTAGTACAATAGCACAGATAGAAGCAAGTGTCTTGTTGTGGATGATGAAAAAATATGCGGAGCAATTCTCAAGTGGAAAACCACCAACATTAAAGTCTACCTGAAAAGCGCACAACGGCTACAGAAACCGTTCTGATCCTACGATGTAGCCTGACGTGCACCTCTGGAGAAATGTGACTACTCGTTGGGTCCACGCAGCCTGCAACATTGTGAAAAACCTGCTCAGTCCTTGTGCGTTTCTGGCTACTTTTTGCCACAGTGTTTGAATTTATCAGTCAGAGAATAACAATCAGGAATAATAATCAAAGCATCAATATAAAAACTCTCAAATGACAGCAAATTCCTTTAGGGAGACTGCTGAAACTATCGGAATGGACATGAGAGAATGATGTGAAAAAACAAACAAACAGAGGGACAAATATGTTTGCAGCCAGAAAACTGACCACAGAGAGCAAGGACCAAAAAAAGTCTCAGCCGGTACTGCGTATAAAACACCAGCACGCAACCACAAGGTAATTAACACACATAATCCCGCTACACAAGAATAAATGCGGACATGAGGTTGGCCACTTCCATAGGTTGTTTACAGAGGCCCTACAAAGGCCCTGCAAGTCTAATTAGCAAGCATCTACCCAGGCTAGCTCTGTGAACAGCTCCAAAACAGAACCAGCATCAGGTGGTGGATAACATCAGGATGCAGTTGGATTTGAGCTTTGATTCCTTCAAATCCTTCAGTTTGTTTTTGTCAAACATTCGCTGCCTTCTGATGTTATACACCACATGTAGGTGTTGATAATCTACTGCACTGACACTGAAGTTTATTGGGAGTTTATTGTAGAGTTTATTGAGTTTGGGAATTCTCATTTGCAAGAGAGATCTGTTTCCAAAACATAATAAATTTACAACAATAAAATAATACAAAAAATAGTAAGTAAAATGCCAAATGTTGACTAAGTCATATTAAAACAAGAACAAGGTCCCATTTAGCAAATAATGCTGCTATCCTGTGAACAGCTGGCTGCTGAATACAAGTTTTTATTACACAATAGTCACTCTTGCACCTTGAATCTTGCACCTGACAAAGTATGAAAAACTAAAACTAATACGAAAACTAAACTAAAACTAAGCATTAAACCAAAAATAAAAACTAATACAACTTAATAGAAACTCTAAAAACTAACTAAAACTAACTGAATTAGAGAAAAAAAGTAAAAATAAACTAAAGCTAAACTATAATGTAAAATCCAAAAGTATAATAACACTCAAATGGAGGACAAGTTAACACTTTTGATATTAGAAAACTTGCTCGAATTTTGTTCATTATTAGGTCTGTATTTTCTTTACATTTCATACAGTTCAAAGACAGACTAATATGAAAAGGACTGACCATATTACCCCTTATACAGTTCACATAGTTACACTGCATTACTTATTTTGGTTTAATAATCTCAGTGGTTTAAAGGCTGTGGGAAGAATACTGTATATAAAGGTTAGCATGTCACACACGGTTTCATTGACTCCACATTCAGAAAATTCATCGTTGGCATTTTCGTCACCATCACATTTTTTTTCTCGAGTAAAAAGTACCCGTATTTATTTATTGCTAAGATATCAGCTGACACTAGCAAAAAGGCCAGCCTGAGGGGAATCAGATTTTATAGGGACGGTAGGGCCTCATACCTACTGTACCAATATAAAATAACGTCCGTTATGTCCCTACCAATCACAGGACATGATTAATGAGGGACAGTAGGGAGATGTCCCTACATCAATGTCAACTGGACCCAAATTTGTCATTGAGCCCCAGAAACCGATTTGATTTACGTCCCTACCAATGGTAATATCAAACCTTTTGAATACATGTGCAGGATCTGTCAGTATGTTGTGGCAGTCCGTACAATGTGAGCAAATTTATTTGGTCTAAATATTTCTTCCTAGTGTTATTAGTCATGATAACTGGCATTACATTTCTATTTATTTATCTATTCATTTATTATGTTGTTAATTTTATAATGCATTTTTATATTGATATTTATTTATATTTTTTATGGTTTATTTATATTTTCATATTTTATTCATTTATTCTGTATTTTACTTTAAATTACTTTAAATCTTTAAAGAGATTGCAGAAGTGCACTAGATTTCTTTAAGTAATGAGTAATCATGTTAAATAATCAGGATTTCAATATTGACCAAAATAATTATGATTATGATTTTTTTTTTCCATAATTGAGCAGCCCTAGTCATCACTGTCAGTACAACCATCATCATGATCACTACAACCACCAGATGAAGGTAGGACAATATTACACAGTGCATCAAAATTAAACAGATCAGTAGCATCATCTGATGTAGCAGTAGCACCATCACTGCAATTATCATCTGAAGCTAAGTTGTTAGAAGCAGGAGATGTACATGTAAAACAAGGCCCAGAAACACTGAAATCAAAAATCAAACAGATCCCCACTAGAGGGAGCTAAAGCATTGCAACACCAGCAGCAGCAACTGCAACATCATCACACATTGTATCACCAGCAGCAGCATTGGCACACATTGCATCACCACTAGAGGGTGTTTTACAAACAGAACCATCACCAGCAGCAGCAGTTGGATTAGAGAGATGGAGCAGACATCTTTTTAAAGCATCACATTTCTGTAACATTATTTCACACCAACGATTTAAAGCTTCAATCTCTATGGGATTATTATTAAAAGACCATTCAGAGTTTTTTAATATTTTATTTGGTATTGCTATTTGCATAAATTAAACACAGCCAACTAGTGTTTGTGAGTCCTACCCAGATCCTGATGGTGCTCTTTCTCCTCTGTGGTTAGTATATCTATTACCTCTAAGGTTTTGTTTAGAATCTGTTTAATTTTGGTCAAAGCAATGTCTTTTACTTCTTCAAGTGTTGTTTGATGTTGAGCAAGTTTAGTTTCAGTTTGTCTGTATATTTTCACTATTATGTCAGAAGAAGAAGAAGAACAGTGTTCAGGGTCGGGGAAGAAACCTTTCATGCATGTCTCATAAGCTTCAGTAGCTTCATCTGTTATCACTTCATAATAGTGTGGGTGTTAATCCACTCTCATCCCTGTTGGTATTGAGGGAAATAGGTCATTTTCACAATTAGAATCACCAACTTGTGTGCTTGTTGAACCATGAAAAATAAATGCTGCGGATGTCATATTTTGTAATCATAGACTTCTTGAGCAGGAGGTATTTGCTGTTCTTCTCCAGATTCTAACCATGGAAAATATTCAAAAGCAGTCATGAACTCATTCTGGTCACTTTTGGATGCACCATGCCCATTGCCCCTGCAGATATCCAAATAAACATTTTATTTCTAAATTTGTGGCAGATTTTGTTTTTAAATCAGATTTTGTGCATCAAACACACACTTAATGAAAGTTTACTCTTGAAGTTTGTGCATGCTCACTTTCACTCCTGGCTGTCTGCTGATTTGAGTGGAAGCTCTGCAAAACATATGCATTATATTGCATAAAAGTCTTAAATTATGTTTTTGAGAATTTACTTTTTAAAATACATACTGTATATGCACCTTTTCAGGATTCCTGTTTCTTCCGGATGTGACACACACACTCACACATACACACACACACGGCTATGCCCCTTTCGCCTTTATTATAATCACGATCTGAACAGGTCCAGATAAGCAGATTGTTAATTAAATAAAACACATGTAGAAAACTTTTGGTCTTTCATAAATTAAAACTAGTTTGGTTTTTAAATCAAAACATTTAGAATAATAGATCATATGTTACAAATGGTAGGTGGTTGCGCTCTCTTAAAGGTGTTCTATTTGTGGTGAAGCCAACGACCACATACATATGCCGCGTTGTGGTGCGGGTGGCACGGGTTCGCGTCCCGGCCCATCGCCAATTTGCCTGCATGTCTTCCCCTGTATCTTTCCCCCATTTCCTGCCTCTCTCCACTGTCACAAAAAGCAGCTGTGGCCAAAAATGCAAAAAACAAAAGGTGTTATATTTATACCACTTCTTTTGGCAGATGCTTGTATAAAATGGGCTAGCAAATGTGGAAAAATAGGTGAGGGTAAGGGTGTAGATTTACCGGTAAATTGACAGCTTCGCTTTCACGCTCTGCTCCCTCTTTACCATGACAGACCAGTGCAGCATCCGCATCATTGCAGATGCATTCCCAATCCATCTGTCAATCTCCCGCTCCTTTCTCCCATCATTCGTGAACAAGACCCCCGAGATACTTAAAGTTCGCCACCTTGGGCAGCAACTCGTCCCTGTGCTGGGGACCATGGCCTCAGACTTAGAGGTGTTATTTTCATGCCAGCTTCACACTTGGCACTGCGAGCTGGAGGCCACCACCTGATGAAGCCAACAGGACCGCATCATTTGTGAGATGGTTATGAATGGTTACATTTTTATTTGTGAAGAAATTCATGAAGTCATTACTAGTTAAGGTTAGAGGAATACTCAGCAATACAAAGCACTGACACTTTCTCAGCCTTGTTACAGTGCTGAAAAGAAACCTGGAGTTGGTTTTATTTTCACAAGACTTTTTTTATAGAGCAACAAACTAATTTTCCAGACTTAAAGAAGATCTTCTTAATTAGTCAGATGCTATTTCGCTCCAGCTTATGGGTTATCTGCTTTAAGATGCCTGTTTAGGAGTTACACCAGGGAGTCAAGCACTTCTGATTTGATTTGATCTGGTCTGTTATTTATAACTTTAATATGAGAAAGTGATGAAAATGGTATGCCGCTTCTGGATTTGTGGTATTTGCCAATACTGCATCCCATCTTGTTGGTACGCCACTCATTAAAATTGGCCAATTGAGAAACACTCCTGGTTTGTCACACTTACCAATGCTACAATGGCCAGTGCTAAAACAATCAGTCAGTTGGCCAATTGAATCTGGCCAATTGAATCCGCTGCAGAATTGCTTTCAGAACACACCATGAACTGATCATTCATGAACATGAATTGATCATCTGGAGCTACAGGAGCGCATAAAGGCTGTGTTATCATACATCAGATACTGTACAGACACTGTCACTGTGAATAAATGGATCTGGGTTTATCAAAGTCAAAACCCTGGATGACCTCAGAGGTGAAGGCACTTTTGAAGGCCTGAAACTTTGCTTTCAACTCTTGTGACAGGCCAACGTCGGGATGCTGTTTGTTAATTACAGCTTGGCATTCAATACCATCAGCCCTGACATCCTGGTGGAGAAGCTGGCTGACTTGGACCTAAAACAAGGAATAAAAACACTTGGAATAAAAACAAGAAAGGTTTCTTGTTCTTGTTCATGGTCCATTTTAATGAGATCTGGCACAGAGAAGCTGGATGCATACATGATAGACGCATCCAGCATTTGTGGCACTGTGAAATGTGTTCATGACAATGACTTCTGGAAGTGTTTCTGAGCATTTGCACTGATTTCCATGACAGAATTACTTGTTTTAAATGCAGTGCCATCTGATGGCCCATAGATCATGGGCATCCAATGCTGATTTTCAGCTTTCTCTCTAGCACACAGATTTTTCTAGTTTCCCAGAATTTTTTGATGATATTATATACTGTAGATGATGAGATTTTCAAGTCAGGGGCATCTCTGCACAGCCTGCACCTGGGGTATTGCTTTGTGTGGTATTAGGGATTGTTTACATATGGCTTCTTCTTTGCATGATAGCATTTTAGCCTTAATTTGTGGATGACATGGCAAAATGCTTTCACAGATAGTGATTTCTAGAAGTGCTCCTGATTCCTGAGCAACAGTGAATAATGGGTAGGACTTGTAATTATTTCCTTGATAATGGGTAGCTGACTACTGAGGATGACTATTGCTGACACTAGGTTTTTCTGTAGAATCTGTGGTGTACAGTTAATTCATATATTGATCATTTAAATGTATTAAATATTTACAATTTATTACTGGCTTTGAAAAATCAATTGAATCTAATACATCACTGTTCTCTATATACTGCTGCTAAAGTAACTGGCCAATCCCATATGTCTGCAGATTGTCTTCTAGGCTTTACTCTCACAAACAAATGTTTGTCCAGCCTCAAATAGAGAGAAAAGTCAAAAAGTGTTTGTGAATGATCACCTTTTTTTTTCATGACTACTCAAAGGTTTTGTCATGCTCCGGAAATTGCCAGAAGTGGGTTTATAACAGTTGGGTTTAAAAAGAAAAAATAGTACTCTGGCTCAGTGTGATTACTCTTAAAGGTTCACTGAGATTGTACCTGTTTTGACCTTTAACATCCTCTGGATATTGTGCTCTCTCATTTGTCCTGTGTGAGCGGTTGATCTTTATTGGATTTGCTACTATATTATTGCTGATCTCTTTAACACAAATTGTAATAGTCCATAATAATCTTCTATTAAATAAATTTTTTATATAATGCCAAATCCCAACAGTCCCCTCAAGGCACTTTATATTTTAAAGATCTTATAATAATACAGAAGAAACACCAACAATCAAAACAACCCCCTATGAGCAAGCATTTAGAGACAGTGGGAAAGATAAGCTCCCTTTTAATAGGAGGAAACCTCCAGCAGAACCAGGCAACCAGGGCAGTCATCGGTCAGGTTGGGGTGAGGGGAGGGGAGGGAGACAAGACAAAAGACATGGTGTGGAAGAGAGCCAAAGATGAATAATAACCAATGATTAAATGCAGAGTGGTGCACTTGATCAAAAAGGTAAGTTTTAAGCCTAACCATATTGCTATCCTGGCTTTAAATGTGCAAATATGCTTTGCTAAGGTGGTTTTTTTTGGACCCTGGTATGGTGCTCATCTTGAGCACCGTACCGGACGACTTTTTTTTAACCTAACTACCCCATGATGTGTGTTTGTTTCCTTTTTCTGGGGACTGATTGTAGTGGCGGCACCAGTGGCACAAGTTATTTAACTCGTTATCTCGAGAAAACGGTAATCGTTATCTCGTGATAACGAGATACATAACTCGTTATCTCGAGAAAACGGTAATCGTTTCAGAAACGCACCGGCTTGCGTTTTCGTGTAAACGCTTGAAACCGGGGTGATTTGAAAACGCTCGACTCGCACATGCGCACTATGGTTGCAACTGCCACAGTTTTTCACGCACGCGCAAATTGATAAACAGTACTCGCGGATTCACGAGTGCTTCTTATGCTTTTTTTGTGTTTTTACCGTTTTGTAATTCAGCGTTGTGTGCACCAGCGATC
>JASGAU010376469.1:0-11033 GCA_030220045.1 Australoheros facetus
ATAGATAGATAGATAGATAGATAGATAGATAGATAGATAGATAGATAGATAGATAGATAGATAGATAGATAGATAGATAGATAGATAGATAGATAGAAAAGAACACAATCAGCTTACAAGATTCAAGATTCTTGGAGCAACCAGGTCTTCATTTGGCACCCTCAAATATTGCATTATCAAAAACCTGCAAGCTTGTAAATTCACAGCCTCTCCACTTGCCTTTTAACTGTTCTTTGTTCTGCATCTGTATGCACTTGAGTAGATGTGCATATTAATTACATTAAGTTTTTGAAAATATGCCAATAGATGCTCGAAAACACTTATCTTATCCCCTCATTAATTTGAGCACATCAGGGCGTACCAGTGAAGGTGTCCACTGTCACTGTGACGTTGAGATCAAATGTGTTGCAATTTCTCTGTTTTGTCAATGTCCCCCTGGGGTTGTTAATGGTCATCCGTCTTATCATTTAATTGGACCAAAGCCTTTCTTGAGTTTCTTTTCTTGAGGACAGAGTATAATGAGAGGGTTATTCTGAGTCCTCTAATTGACCTTCAGCCGCTACATATTCTGTCATGAGAACCATGCTGCAGCTGTCCTTGAATGCAACAGAGCTGTGAGCACTTTTTTTTTCATTTACAGAGGAAAGGAAAGGAAAGGAAAGGAAAGGAAAGGAAAGGAAAGGAAAATGTCTGCAGATTGAGTAAGACAATGTACAGAAGATAACAGAAATCATAGTGTCAAAGGTCACAATATAATCAAAATGACCACATAGCATTACGATGCTATTAGTGAACACATAAGCAGGAGGAAGATGGGAAGAGAATAAAAAAACAACAAAAAAAGTCCTACTAATCTAAGTACAGCATTATACTGTAAGCAAGATGCTAACCCACAAAACTTCCCTGCTAGTTGTTCAAATTAAACCTCACACTGAGGCCATTTACACTGCTGCAGCTACTGCTGCGTTTAAAAATGAAACTACAGGAGCTCCAACCTTGCTGTAAGGTATGAAATTGTACTATAACTCTCATGTAGACTTCAAAATTGAGAAAAGAGCACGCTATTTCAGTGTTCACAGTTCAAAAGGACATTGTCTTTCAGAGCAGAGCAGGACACAAAATGGAAGAGAAATTATAGCTTTGCAGCAGCTGTGTGAACATGCATTGTAAGGTACAGAAAGCGTCAGAAAGTGTCAGAGAGGGAGAAAGACAGATCTGTCTTCTCAAGAAACAGAGGATCAGCAAACAAATGTGTGATTTGCATCCGGAGGAGAGAACGTGATAGCAAAGCTTTGTTTTTCTGTTCCCCAACACTTTATGTATTATGCCGCTGAGTGGCGGCCTCAGCAGCAGCCTCGTAAGGGCAGCAATTTCATTTTTGAAGCGTAGAGTCAGCAGTATAACATTTCGGCATTGCTGAAGAGTTCTGTGCATTTTAAGCACCAAAAGGCCTCATTTCCCATCCTTGATGAACAAAAGGTTGATTGTGGTGGTTCTGGATGAGATAAAAATATCTGTGCTCACCAAATTCATTTTGTTTTTTCACGTGAACGACCAAACAAATCACTGAAAAAAAGAAATCATGAAATGCTCCGATGAAAGCACAAACATGCAAAATATAATTAGGCGATGATTTACTTCTCATTCAACTCTTGACAAGAGTTCGAGGACAAGATTATATGTGACTACCTGTAAGTATCCATAGGTTAGCTAGCCTCTGCTTGCACCGGCTAGAAGCCATTACACATAATAATTATCATCATCGTCATTAAACTTATAGTCAATCTGCAGAGCAAACTGCTATACAAAAGAAATGTAATGTTCTGTGCTTTTGATGAGCTCTTATTTCACCTTCAGTTCTTAGTGGCATTGGCTGCATGCTTGAGGTCACTGTCCTGCTGCAGAATACATTTGAGGCCAATCATACGCCTCCCTGGATGGCATGATGGATAACTATCTGCCTGTATTTCTCTGCACTGAGCACACCATCAATCCTGACCAAATCTCCAACTCCATTTGCAGAAATGCAGACCCAGCCTTGCAAGGAACCTCCACCATGCTCCACCATGCAAGGAACCTCCACCATGCTCCACCGTGCAAGGAACCTCCACCATGCTGTTGCCTGCAGACACTCATTATTGCACCTACTGCCATTTTTCTGTAAACCAGTTCCTGTGTTTTCATGCAAAGTTAAGCCACTTGGCCTTGTTTCCATGTCGGAGGTTTGGCTTTTTGGCTGCAATTCTTCCATGAAGGCCACTTCTGGCCAGACTTAACTGGACAGTAGATGGGTGTACCTGGGTCCCACTGCTTTCTGCCAGTACTGAGCTGATGCCACTGTTGGACCTCTTCTGATTTTGAAGGGAAATAAACCTGGTGTGTTCTTTCATTGCTGCACTAAGTGTCCTTGGCCGACCATTGCCTCTACGATCCTTGACATTGCCCGCTTCTTTGTGCTTCTTAAAAAAAAGCTTGAATTGCACATCTTAAAACCCCAGTCTGCTTTGAAATCCTTGTCTGGGAGAGCACTTGCAGATGCAGTATAACTTACCTTGCTGTCTTGCAATGGTGTATGACCTGTGACATGAAGCTGTCTTCCACAACCTCACGTTGGTAGTAGAGTTTTGCTGTTCCTCACCCAACTTTAAACCTCCTACACAGCTTTTATTTCTCAGTTAATGACTGTGTTTCAACCTACACATGTGAAATTGATGATCATTAGCACCTGTTTGGTATAACTGGTTGATCCTTATATTGACATAAACAAGTATCATTTAGATTTTTTGAAAGCAGCTTTAGCTTGCAGCATTTTTTCACACCTGCCTAAAACTTTCACGCAGTAGTGTGTGTGTGTGTGTGTGTGTGTGTGTGTGTGTGTGTGTGTGTGTGTGTGTATATATATATATAGTTATAAATATATAAATATAGGACTATAGGAGTTACTTTGGCATACAGAGATCAATGTCTTCCAAGTGGTTAATGAGGTACGGTAATCTGAAGTGCTCATGTCATAAGGGGGGAGTGTAGTGGAGGAGGTTGTGTCATTCATATTGCTATGATAAGCGATATAAGTGTGATCAAAGTTATGACCAGCTGAATAACTTCTCCTTACTACAGAGGACACTTTTAGTGAAAGGAGACCATTTCACAAGCCTCTAAAATATAACAGTAACAAGTCTTTTTAGACGTGCTTTGTCAGCCACTACATAACACTGTTTAATTATTGACCTAGACTTCAAAAGGCTTCAAAAACAGAATAAAAATTTTAATTTCACTCATGCTCTCATACTTACCCTAAAGGCCTAGATAATGATAATAACCAGAGACAGAGGGTGTGTATGTGGGTAGTGTGGGGTAGGTCAGGCAAGATTAATTGTGTAGTATGTAAATTTCATTCGTCACATGCAGACTGATGTCGATTTTAATTGAATTAAAACAATGTGAGCTCTGGCCTGCTCAGAGTCTAAGAGGACAGCTGGTGAATAGTGATGAAGTGAGTTGGAGAACACTTGAGAGACGGGAGGAGGAGCGGGTGGGGTGGTTAGGGGTGAGATAGATATGGTAAGGGCCACAGATTAGTTAATGATGAGAGTGATATTGACCCTAAACTAAAAGCATAGGGTCCTGTTCACTAGTAACTGGGCTGTTCAGTAAATTTATAGGCTTTGAAAAGCATGTGGATTTATCTATATCATGAGGTTGTGACAGATAGCAGGTTACACTGCACATCTCACATATAAAGCAATTTTTGGGTGTGCCATCCTCTCATGGGTGTGATTGATGCAAGTGTACTGTATGTGTACACAAGCGCACCGGTGTGTAAGTTAAGTTGGGAAAAGTCAACTGCTGGAGTAACACTTATCTCAGGTGTGATTTTATCATCTTGTCTCCAAGGACATGTACAATAACTGAGGCTGAGAGTCGATCACAGAAGGCCAGCACACAACAGGCAGCAGACTTGCAACATATTCACACAAGCGCTTAGACTCAGAGAAGGAGAAGGTTTCAGCTGAGGGTAAACCCATCTCTTTTTCTCACCCAACACCTCTTATCTCTCACCACTCGTTCCTTATATTCCCACTCTCTGGGATAATATCATAGCTAATCGCTGCCTCTCCATCCATCTATCCTCCTTCAGCCTGATAGATGAGGACAGAAAACAGACGGAGGAGGTGTGGATACCTCACTCGTCTTTCGTGTCTCTGCTGACTGCTTCTGCCTCCGCTTTTTCTTGCAGCATCCACGGAGGCTGCATCCAGCTGGCAAAGTAAAAGTCAAGTCATCGCCTTAATAAATAAATATATAACTAAATCACACACAGTCATGCTCACACAAGTGCACCCTGGCAGTTACATTTTATAAGGCAGTGAAGTGTGCATGCTTTTGAAGGTGACCCTTTGGTGAAAACCTTTTACCGCCACGAGACAATGTCCCAGATCACCTCCCCACCTCAGCTCCTCATTACACACACAAATACACTCTCTCTCAAATGCCATTCGCTTTCTGTAAACTCTGATGAATGAATCTTAGGTGCAACATTGCCTGCTAAGGGTACAAAAATCGGACATAATACATTCCTATACAGTAAGCAGAGAAATAAAGCAAGCAAGATATGATGCAAACAGTCCCATATTTTGTTTTCACAAGTAAACATATTTATTCACTGTACATAAAGTGAGTTTTCCAAGCATCACCCCTTTCACTGTGGATATTCTACAAGCGGCAATGTAAGGTAGACGATTCCTCTCCTCCCCTCGATTTCCTCTTGCCCTCTGCACCTCCAATTCACTGTGCCAAATGGTACATTTACATTGGCCATAACCTCAATCACCATGCTTGCAGGCTATGCTGAATGTGCAGGCAGACATTTCTACAGTGAAGGGATGCAGACAGTGGTATAATGGGAGCAATAGATAGAAACCCACGCCCGAGGCATCCATCAAACCAAACGACTCCATTACAGTAAGTCCGACAGAGGCAAACGGTAATGTGCACTGTGATAAACACTAGGATAATAGTCTGTTTATAGTCCTGGACACACTGTTTCTGCTGGGAAACACTGGGTAGGAATACAGATAAGATACATGAGCACCAACCTCTATCTTTTTCACTCTCTCTCTCTTCTCTCGCTCTCCTTTGCTGTTATCAGTCTCTTTCACTCCCTTGTTCTCTTTATCCTTTTCTGCTCTCTCTGTATAATATTTTCCTTCCTGCAGAACACAGGAGAAGCTGCACACATCAGCTGAACTGGGCTTTATCTGGTGTTTTACTGTTGTAGCATTACCATCGCAGTGCTGGAATGAGGTCTAGGAGAGCCATAAAAATTTAACAGAAATGATTCAGACCTACAATGAAATATCACACAAATTCTCCATTATGTATGTTTAACTGTAAAAAGACAAACTCGCAAGCATCCCCGGATAAAGTGGCCCATGCATGTATCAGTTCATATCATAGGTGGGGTGCAGTTTCGGCTCAGAGATTTCTTCCCGTGTCTGTGAAAGTGGGAAGGGGTAAACACAGCTGTAGACAAATCTGACCACACTCAGCGTTCCCCAGAGGAACCAGGAAATGGCCAACCTGCTGCTCCTATGAATCAATTACAACAGTACACAAAAAGGCACTCTCTTTAAAAATGGGAGGTGGAGATGTAGGCCTATAGAGAGGGAAAGGGAAAAAATCTTTCCATCTGCTGATAATGGTGCATTTGTTCTCAGTATACTCGGTTGCTGCACAGGCCGTACCTCCCTGTGTCTACAGGCTCGGAATGAGATAAGAAAATTTAAATGCACCGTGACATAAACATAAAATGAGGCGATGGGCGGTTGTTTGTTTTACATTTCGATTAACCCGAGGAGCATCAGTGCTTGATTAAGGGGATCCTGGATCAGCCTGATCTGTGAGGGCCTGTGTTTATGCCCATAGTTAACCTCTATTACAAGACTTACTTTATTTCAGATAGCAGCTCTTCTATTGCTTCTAATGGAAGTCATTACATAGCGGAGTAGGGTCAGAATACACACGATCTGCAGTGAGGCAGGGTCACAGCAAAGGCCAGTATCTATTGCACTATATTTAAGATCAGTTAAACTTAATGACCTTCTTCATCCTCTTGGCCTATCAAATAAACTACAACATTAGCTCCTGGATGTAGTTTGGCCTTTTATGTTTGCTGTCCAGGCAATGTCGGTTTTAACAGGATGTGATAAAATGTGGATAATCGCACACCCACTTGAGGGGATGATGGTGTAGGTTTATTAAAGGAAATGAGCCCATGGTGAGAGGGATCTAATCTGATTCTAACAGGATACTACAGCTTTAAAGGGAGGTATCCCACTAAGGCAAAATCCTGTGGTACTACAGTATATAGAGCTTCCCATATTTTCACAACAGAAGAAGCAGCGTAGAGGATACGAAGCTGGATACAGGCATTTACTGTACTGCAGTTTACTGTCAAAAACCTTGTTAAACTTTTGCCATGGTTGATGTTTTTCTGCTACATTAAAGCTGAAGAGCATCATGTGAGTGTAAACTTTCTAACTCTGTTTTCATGACAAATGATGGCACTTTACTTTCTGATTAATGTGATTAAGTGTCTTTGTGTAAAATTTGTTCTGAGTGAGAAAAATAAATCCAAACAACAAAAATGTACTCTTTTTTTTTTATCATCTTGCTCTCACGATTCGGCTCATGATTGCTCACAGTTGCTTTACCCTACAAGCTTGTTCTCCCCAGTAATTTACCATTTCTGTTGTACTAGCACTTGTCATAATGCAGGCAACATGCCGAGTTCATATAGGGAAAGATAAGGGAAGGTAAATATGTATTTCACATCGCTGTTGTTTCTTCTCTTTCTTTCTGCCTCTGTCCAAATCTGTCTTTTCCTATTTCTATAGTCTCCTTCAGCCACTCTGTATCATTGATGTAGACTGTGTGTATTTATAATGCAATAAAGGTTTACGACCAACATCATTACAGAATATTAAGGTCAATCTGATAACACACAAGGATGCTTGTGAATATGAACCACACATATTCTATAGTATTCAATTAAACATAGAAACAGTGTTATATAAACACATACCCAATGTGCATTTTATTAGGTACACCTTTCTAGTACTGGGGTGGACCCGCTTTTTGGAAACATGAGACTAGCACCAACCACCAACCAACAGACATGCCACGTTTGAGCCACTTAAATAAACTTTCTTCCCCATTTTGATTTTAACCCTGGTTTTAAATGCACTGAGTTGCTGCTGTGTGACTGGCTGATTAGATATCTGTGTTAATGTGCTGTTGTGTCGAGGTGTACTTAACAAAGTGGCTAGTACAGTTGGTGTATTATGAATTCAAAGCAGCTCAACACAAAAATATTAAATTTACACAAAAGATGTTAAAAAAAAAAAAAATTCTGAAGCTGAACTGTTGTGGTACCAAAAGGCGAAATGATTTAATTCATCGTCATTCATTCATCTTCCACTAAGAATGAAAACACAACAACAAAGTGTCTTTTAAAATGCAGTGACCAGGTAAAGTCCACAGAGTTTGCTACAACTTTTCTACAAAAAACAAACAGATAAATAAATAAATAGTTCTCAGCAAGCCAAATTACTTTGAACTTGTTTTTGGAGTGATACATTGCTCCAAAATTATTCAAATGTATTCAATTTATTTTCTAAATGCTGAGAGCGCCTAAAAATTCTGCTCATAGCAATTGTAGATACCACGAGATCTAGGGAGGAAAATATGCTACTGTCAAACTAGGTGATGTGACCCTGCAGCTGTTGAAGTCCAAACTGGTTAAGGAACTATGGCGCCACGAGTGACGGCTACACACAAAATAGAGTAATGAGCTACCCTGGGAAGTCTACTGTGATGGTAATAGTGATAAAGCCAGATTTTTTGTGTCTGCCTATTGAACCCTGCTGTGGGTAAAATGATAGCCTATCAATCACAACCACAGCCAATCACGAAGCCGTGCCTCCAGGATCAATTTTAATCTTATCCAATAGTACACTCTGCTCAGGTTAAGCTGTTCATCTCTGCAAGACAGCAGACTGTGCACTTCAGTGTGCCTTCATGTCACATGACAACAATAATCAGTCAAATAAAGAAGCACCAATAAAGATAGTAATCACTAATCTTTACAAATATTCAATGTGAAAAAATACCCCCACACACATTCACACATACAACCAATTTGCATTGTTGCTGCATGTCCATGAAAAATCACTGTGGACACCTTTATGAGGTTACAAATCTCTAATGAAATCATCTCAGAGATTTGCATTTTTGATACACCCTATCCTAAAGAGCATTATAAAAAAGGTGCACAGAAGGCATGTATGAGATGTTCTAAAAAATAAGCTGTTTGGCATTGACAGAGAAGATTTGGCAAGTTTTTCATGGGTGCAACCCACATACTCAACACAGCTGCTCAACCCACAAATGCATTTTACTTACAAATGTGGCACCATGTAAGGGGAAATAAACAGGCTTTATAGTGGTATAAGATTTGCCAAGAAGCATTGTAACAACAAAGAAATAATCAACCAAACACAAATTTCCTTACTTTTTGTGCTAAGTTTAGTAGATAGTATCAGACTGATCAGTATTCTTTAGGTGGGAACATTGAGTATGAAAGGTCAGGGGTAAAACTAGATTCAACCTCAATCCTCATCAGAGCAGTTAACCTTGCAGAACGCACAAGCCAGAGCACCCAACTCCCAGGTTTCAACAGATGAATGCTTTTATTTGTCACATGCTCACCTTGCAGCTGTGCAAGGTAAAGAAAAAAAAAAGTAGTGAGCGATGGATAGAGACAAAGAGTAAGTGCACTGTAAATCTACTGACTTGGTCCTGGCTATTTAGCTCTCTGTGTGAAAGGGTTTAGCCTATAGCCTTAAATATTTCAACACTGCTTAGCTGACTGGAAAGTGCTGAGTTAGAAGAAGGGATAGATGCCAGGCCACAGCATTCAACCTCCCTCCAACAATTAACACAACAGCAGGACACCAGTGCCATACTCTGTGGTGTGTGTGTGTGTGTTTGTTACATTCAACTGTCTACTATAATTGCTACTCTTCCGATTCTTCAAACATACACTAATATGAGGACAATTTCACCAATGCCCCTCTTTCCATACAAAAACACATCTTCAGTTGTTTTTAATTTTCCTGAGAACTTACCAGTTACTGTGAGTTCAGTCGTCCTTCTAACCACAAAACCCCCAAACTGGACTTCGCAGGTGTAATTCCCAATGTCATCTTCTGTTACCTCTTGGATAGACAAAATGTCTCTCTTCTGGATGATGCTGGCACGCCACTGCTTCGGACGGCACTCCTGCACATCAGAGGACAGGCAGCTCAGAACTGTAAAAGCCTATTTACTGATATATAGCTTGAGGTTTCAGATACAAAACAAGTGACAGATGTAAAGACACTGTGGACTGCACATGGCCAAAAATGCAATATTCTGGGAAAGCCAGGCCTTGAGAAATTTAAGACCTCCTCTTTACCTTTTAATAAATATATATCCATGAGATTTCAAAAGGTTTAAATTGATGAGTAGAAAGGAAGCGAATAAAGTGGTAAAAATACATAGCTTGCCACTCTGATATATTAATTTTATAGGGTAAAATGATAAAGCTAAGCCATTGTCCTACTTATCTGATCAAGATTTATTGCACTGAACAAAATATTCTCCATTCAATATTCTACAAAGGCCACAGAGAGACAGAGAATTTTATTTACACTTCTCTCTGCTGACAAAATAAGTGTGTTTGTGCTATGTCTGCGCAAATGTGAGTATACGTGAGCAGGCGAAGTGAGTGACTTCATGACACGATACTTTTTTCAGCCCCTCGGTGCTCAGCAAGGGACAGGCTCGGTGGCTCGGTGGATTCTATTCTACCATTGCTCTCGGCAACCTTCGAATTCAATCACGAAGGCTCCGCAGTGGTCCAAATAACTCTGGGTTCCAGCACTCCCAGTCATTACTAAGATCGTAATTGAATTCTGGAAAAACCTAGAGGTCAAGCCCGGCCAGCTAATCTACTGCTGATCTGCCTGTGATTAGTCTGGCATGAGCCCTTCTCCGGGATGCACTTCATTGTCCGCAGGCCATGCCTGACCTGGGAAAGGCAAGAACCCAGGTGATGGAGGCGGAGGTGCATGCTGAATAAAGATCAGGGACCAGGAGCATTTGGAGGGTATCCACTCTTTCCACAGGGCACAGAATGACACTGCACAATTTTCTTCTCATCGAGGTTTTGTGTTCATTATAAAAGCCATCTCTGTGGCTGACCTCTACTCACTCCTCATTCTCTTTTTTCGATGACTCTCACAATGGTGCGGCACACTGCAAATGTAGCTTAAGCAATTCATTGTCATCATTTACCTTTATACATAATCTGCCTTTATAGTAATCTGGAACAACAATTCCAATAAGGCTTGAAACATAAACAGACAAGAAATTAGATGAAAACAAACCGATGCCCCCTTATTTCTGACAAATAACAAGATTCTGGAAACAAAAATATCAGATAAGCCTGCAGGCAAGTATACAAATGATGCAAAGATCACATGACAGAATAAACACGGTCACATACAGTATTAACAAACAGGCTCGGCCAAACATCAAGCTCACCTTGTACCAGGTGATGTCTGGCTCTTTGCCAGGTTCAACGTAGTCATCTATGTCAGGACAGAGGATGTCTTTACTCTTGCTGAGCTCAGCCTTCTCCATTCTTCTCATGTTAGAGTTGTAGCACAGGTTTGTGTCATTCTCCGCCACAGTCAGAGACATGGAAACTTTCATGCAGTATGTAGAGTTTCTGTTGGCAGAGAAGAACACAAGGAGTTTAAGAATCATTTTTTGATATATGATATATTATAACAACTCTCTTATTTTATCTTAATTTGTCCTCATTCAATATGAAATCCATAAAACCATATCTGTAAAGAATAAGAAATAAAAGGAAAAAGTTTCCTTTGAGTTTTTTTTTTTTCACAAAAAAAAAAAGAACTTTATCT
>JASGAU010376471.1:0-11529 GCA_030220045.1 Australoheros facetus
ATGTTTTGTTATTTGAGTACTAGATGTACAGGAGTACACACAGAAGGAAGCACTTTGGTGAAGTCTACTTCACCAGACTGGCTTTTTAAAGAATAAGTCAACCTTTTGCTGTTTTTCTGTTTCCATTTCAATAGCGGAGCTGTGAGTGTTTTGTTATGGAGGAAAAAAGCATTAATTTATTTGAGGATGCCAATAGTTTATTTTGAGCAATTTCTCATGTACATATACAGCTGAATGTTTTTTTTTTTAAAGTGCCCATGTGACATTTGGGAGATGTAGCTTTGACTCAGAAGTGCCTTTTTGTTTATAACTTTTGAGAAGAAAAAATATATATCGTATATATATCGTTATTGCCATTCAGCTAAAAAATATCGTGATATTATTTTTGGTCCATATCGCCCACCCCTACAGGGCTGTATACAGAACACACGAAATATCCGCGATGACCTGGGACGGTTAGTCCTGTAAATAGTGGCATCTGGACTGCAGTGATAATGGAGCTGTTGTTTGCAGGTAAGGTTATTCAGAGGTGTTTAGGTCCTAAAGCAATCCAAAATGTCAAGAAGGGGAGGGGGGATTGCTGGAATGGTGGGTGATAGGGGTCTCTCTGAGTATTAAATTTGGTGCAGATTTTCTGTCAGTCCTAGCACTCCCTTCTGAAATGCAGATTACGACATACACAAAATCACCAAATAATGCTTATCTTTGTTTGCTTAATCAGCCTTATAGCTGGTTAAATGCCAGACCAGTGTTTGGATGAGCTTGGCGTGAGCTGCCTGGAGGAAAGCCCATCCTCCTCCATCTAAAGAGTAAAGAGGCAACCCACATAGTTCCTTTCTGAAGTGTAGGATAAGGTCAAAGAGCCATTTCACTTTAGTGTGTTTGGTTATATAAATGCTAGCGGTGTCTTGAGGCAGGAGCCTGGTTTGCATAGCTGAGCCTCAGGAAGACAGATGGGTGCTGACAGACAAACCTGGCCTTGGCACTGGGACTGCAGTAGCACTTCTTTTTTTTTTTTCTTTCTTTTTTTTACTTGTTTGTCTCGCCTTCTTCATTACAAGCTTCCTGTGTGTTTCCTATCTCACTCACTCCTCTCACATATGTATATTATATTCCTCTCTGTCGTGTCCTACTTTACATAAGCGGGAACAGCACATTCAGTGCCGACTGCTTTCAGTGAGGCTAATGATGACTGCCCGTTTTGTGGTCAACATTATGTCGTAGTTGGACATCATCGTCGTGTCTGAAGGATTGACCAGATTTAAAGTGGGTTCAAGGAAAGGTAACATTACAGTTCAGTAACAGAGAGGAAGCAGAAGGAGCAGGGCAGATGTAGCCTGGAGCTTTAAATAAAAATTTCCCAATGCGTCACATATTAAAGAAATATTTGCAGATTATTTTCAGCTAATTGAGCTATTTAATTCATTCAGGTTCTCTAATTTAAAAGATTAGTTTGTATTGCCTCTGTATTACCATTATGGTTTTATTTTAAAAGAATAACTGATTTAATCACTTTCATTAACACTTACATGCTTACTTGGTGAGTTGTTTCTCTTTTGGTATTTGGCTGTTGCAACTCTGTCCACTTTGGATTTATCATGCTTCAAAATTAAGATTTTTTGATCATCCTAATAGCTAAATGATTACAACTGCAACATTCTTTTACTACTACTTCTATTTCTTTAATATCCAACAAAAAGATGCAAATTAAAGAGATGCACTGACTGCAATTTTCTTGGCCTCTATAACTGGTAGCATATACAAGCAAAAAATAACCTTTTCTTCAATGCAAAATCTTATTTTCATAATAAAAGAAATGATTAAACGTTACAGTTTGCATTAAGTTACAGAATCTTCTCTTGTTTAAACATCCAAAAATAAAGTGCTCTGTTGCTGAAAATCATTAAATAAAAATGAGTTGCTGTACACCCACCTTTACCTGACATTTAAACTTACCAAACAAAAGCAGGTGTAACAGATTTATATTAAAAAACCAAATGTAATTTATTTTCACTATTTTCCAGTATGTTTATAAAATCTCCAGTTAACAGTACATCCACCCTTTTCTCTTTGTCACTTGTCTCCATATTTTTCCTTGGAACTGCTTTAATCTTTTCCTTATATCGAGGTTGCTAGATTCCGGTCTCGGGCTAATCGATGGTGCATCTCTAGAGAAATACCAAACAGGGAGCTGCAGTCACTGAAGCGCTGTTGAAATAGTGTTAACTCGGATTTCTTACTGCATGCAAATGCCCAAAACGGATTTGGGTCAAAAAAATCACTAAAATATTTTCTGGAGTTTAAAGAACCTTGTTCCTAAGACTGAGCTTAAGCGGTTAGAGTTATGAGTTCTAATATATGCAGAGTATACAAACTTAGTCGGACAAAGGGGCTCCCTGTAGTACCTACTGTATAACCGTTCAGGGTCTGAAGACACATCTGTGTTTGGAAAGTGAAGGGCCCTTATGTGTGGGAAATGGGAAGAGGTGGACTATGAGCAAGCTTAGGAAGTGCTTATCTAGTAGCAGAGAGGGCAGAGAGAGCTCTGGGTTGTCGGATGCAGTAGTGACTATGATTGACAAGGGCATGATGTCTCAGATATCCTAACACACACACACTCTCAGGGGTGCAGTGATGAGGGGGATGGCAGACAAGCCAAAGTTTGACCGACCATAATAGATAAAGAATCGTGTGGGAGCAGAGATAACAGTTACTATAGATTCTGTCTCTTTCTTATTCTGTTACTTGTGCCCGTGTAGACAGACAGACAGAGACACACGCACGCACGCCAGCCTCACTTAATACCACTGAGGAGATTGGGGGCTTGAAATATGCCCACTGATAAGAAGAGGGGAAAAAAATAGAGGCAACCATGTAGAGAGAATACAGGAGCTTTCTACTTGTAGGAAGAATTGGATTTTTGTTTCCCTTTCAAGACATGCCGATTGGAGACGAGCAGAGAACCTCACAATGCCTGGTGACAGCCAAAAGAAAGAGGGAGAAAAGGGACCAAGAGGTGCTTTGTCTCCCTCATCTCTGTCCCATTGTCACCCGTATCGCCTCCTCTAGAGACAAGAAACTGCATTTGCTTTTTTGATCTAATGATCAAATCTATATGGATGACTGGAGTGTGTGTGTATGTGTTTGTGTGTGAGGATGCAGATGGAAGACTGTATTGAGTCTCTGGACCCACATGCACACAGTACTCATCTAAATATAGTGAATTGAATCATGCAGACACCTTAAGTAACAGTCTGCCACAATGTAAAAATGTCTTCTCACTGCTTAGAAAAACTGCCTGGCAGGCCTGGGGAATCAGTGTCTTTATCATTATTCAATGTAATGGCAGAGTAAGTGAATGACCAAAGCCTTAATTGAGTCAAATCTTGTATAATGCTGTTAATACAAGCCTGTTAGAACACATTTTATCTTTTTTAGCTTATTTTTCTTTCTATAGAGATTCATCCTTTCCTCCCACCCTGGTTTTCTTTGCATTTGCATGCAGAGAATGTTCACCTACCATTTTGCCTTGGAGGGGGATTTTAAAGCGTTGCGTCCAGGATTAAGTATGTGTGTGTGAGGTGGAGGAAGCCAGTGTGGTGGTCATGAGATGTCAAGAGATGCAGGTCATAAAATGCCTGCAGGTGACCTTTTGACCTCTAATGAGCAAACTGTTTTTATATATGGAAAAAGGCTTAGAGGGCAGTAACCAGACACTGCCTGCTTGCCTAAGAGATAATTTTTGAAGTTCAAAATAAGCATTTGATACAAAAGTTTATAAAATTCCTTTGTACTACACCTGTTTTAATGATTAACTAGCTACACTTTCCCTGGAAATCTTAACCAAAAGTATTGCATGACTGCTTTACACTTAACCTTGTAACTCAACAGCAGCCTGCACAATATTGTCACATAATAAAACTGAAACATGTGTTCTAGTGATGCTTGGTTGAGCTATTTGTTTACTTTTGGTTCACAGATCTCTAGCTGCTACGATCTCCTCCCTGCATACCTTCATAGCCTGGCTGTACTTGAGGCAAAGATTTTTGCCTCAAGTGGTGAAAAAATGTTGTTGTTTCCACCTTTAGCAGGACGAGCTTTCTTACATATTCAGTTTTGTGACCTGTTGGAGGTTGTTGAAGTAACTCCATTTTCCGGTACTTAATCGTTATTGGTGGTTTGCGCACTGCTCTCAGACATGCCTGGGCTTGTCTCCTTGTTGCGCACACTAGTGAACGTAAATGCATGGCATTGCTATATCATTGATATCACAATATGACACGTTTATAGGACATACAAATTTATATGATGTGGCACAGCCCTAGTTGACATTCCAGGGTTTGTCATGCTACAGTATGGACAAAATTAGAATACAGCTCATGGCTTGTGAATTGTATCATTAGAAAATGTTACATTTGGCTGAATCAGTTAGAGCTTGCTTAAACGAGCACTTGATATCATCCCTGTGGTCAGGCCTGCTGTTCACTACCAACTGGTGCTGCCTTAGGCCTCCTCACAGCAAGGGCACCTTTGCTAACCATCACTGTCCTGGTCTGCAGGCACTGTACTCCCAGAATCATCTCTCATGCACAGATACAAACTGTGACATTGCACACAGGCACAAGAGACAGCCTATGAGAGGTTTGCACAGCTGCCCTGGGCACTGGCTGATCGGCCCAGTTTAGCCCACAAATCCGTCCTGATTTCCCTCTTGCCTCTTTCGTATAACTACCTCACAGTTGCTGCCAAATGCCACTGGGTTCACTGAATGGTCTTAAATTGATGCTGCTATTGTTGTTTTCACAAACACAATGCTTCACGGATGGCCTTGTGTGTGTGCGTGCGTGCATGCGTATATGTGTGTATCCGGTTTGACACTTGTACAGTAAGGTTTGCATGAAGGAACAATGTGGAAGTTGTTGTTTTTTAAAAATAATATAAATAAATAATTTATGAAGTTTATAAGTTACATCAAGTTAAATATTCTTTTTTTTTTGTCCTTATTTAAACTTTTCTTGCTGTACACAAGGCAGCAGTGCAGGAGAGACTGAAATACGCTTTGCCTCAAAGCTGTATCACTAGACTTTAACACCACCTTCTTTTTAGTCTCAGACCATGAGCCACTCTTAGATGTAGATCAAAGGGAACTGACAGGAGAACAGTTCATCTACAGTGTGCTGAATTTGTACTTTTTGCACCAGAGCTAGGTGGATGGATAGAGGTGTGATGAAGTGATCATTATGAAAATGTGAGTGCTTAAGGTGCAGGCGCAACGTAGCAGGGTGCCATATATTGTGATTCATGTCACTTCATTCTCAGAATAAGTGCTTTTGACATGTTCCCCTCTGGGTATTTACTTCCGTCAAATGAATGTGAAACTGTACATTGTACAGTACTGAATCCCAATGCCGACTGTACTGCAATATATGAGAAAAATTGCTGTATCAATGAAATATTAGCTTTTACTCTCCAGTAGAAATCCTCTCTTATTTATCGTGTCTCCCTGCCCTGGAACACAGAGCCCCTGTTGTGGACTCAGGCATTGATCTCAATGAGGAAAAGATGATCTCTCTCCTTTTCCCTTGATGCCACCCACGCTGCTTTTTTTTTTTTTTTTACACTGCTGCAAGCTTACCCTTTCTCTTAGCCCACATTATAATCCCCCCCTTCTCTTTCTCCCTTTCTCTCTTTGTCTGGTCAATGTCTGTTTCTGCACAGGAGCTCAGAAACTTTGTAAACTTGAAACAGAAGTTAGGGTTCTTCTTGAGACATGAACCTCCGCCTAATTTTATGCATAAAGAAAAAGGGCACATAGATATTAAAAAAAGATTCGTATGGTATAGTAGTACTGTGCAAAGGCTTTGAGTCACCCCTCATTTCTTCATATTTTGCTAGAGAAATGGATGTAGTGGGATTTTTGGATTTTAAAGTGGGCTGCAGCACTCTTGACTTTGGGAACCACTTCTTTAGTGACACATGCTTCTCAATTTGTATCAACTACAAATTGAGAAAATGGGGTGAACAGAATGACTCATTTAGCATGCTTTTCTTATTTAAAGGGAAACTATTGCTTATGTGACGCACAATAAATAATTCTTTCTAGTTAATAAAGATTAGCTCTCTAAATAATAAAAGTAATGCACTACTTTTTTTTTTTTTTTTACTAATTTTGTTTTTCTAAAGAGATTTGGATGTGCCATTTGAGAGAAAGAGAGAGACAGAATCTTCTCCCATTCAGAAAATCGTGCACAAAGACTGATGCAAAAGCAAAGACATCAAGGACACCGCTATAGCAGAGTCTACCAGTAATGAGTCATTTCATTGTCAGAAACTGTAAAACATAAAAGGAAGATGACTTAAGTGTTTAGTGTTAGAAGAGTTCAAAAAGTCACAAAAAGAATGAGACTGACACTAGAGAAGAAAAGAATAAGCCTTGGCCCTACAATGACACACTGAAAAGAAATAAAGCGGCAGCTGGGTTTCTGAACCACAGGGGGCATCTGCTTTATTTGACCAGTAATCTAGTAAACCAAGAATCTGTTGTATGTGTGACTCTCTGTTCTTCCCTGTTCTCCACAGCCAGTCCATTTCTCCCTTGGCATCTGAATTGCTTTGGATCTGAGGAAGTGCAATGTCAAGTTTGAAGTTGTTTGGATGACTATGTTTTGGCTAAAGGTTGTTTACTGTGACATACTCACTGCAGTCAGACATGCAACTCATGAAATGGCATGACACACAGCCACATGGCTCCTTAGCCCGTAAGGGGACCTCCAAGGGCTGTCAGACTTTACCCCACAGCAGTGTATCAAAATGTGACAACCACACTGAACACTGAGGGCCAAAAGTAGTCAGCTGTGTGTTTTGGTGACAGTTGGGTCTTTCTGATCAAGCGTTTCTTTTTTAACATGAGCTGCACTGGCAAAGCATAAAACAACAGCTCATGCTAGGCATTGGTTACGGTTTTATGTCATTGTTTTGTGGGAATTAAATCTTTCAATCATTGCCAGTTTGGGCAAATGTTGTGTTGGTAAATGCTTTAAAGTAAAAGAAGATACTTCCATAGAAACTTTAAAGAGGCTAGTCTTAAAGAAGTCCTGTAACTTATCCAGCTAACACTTTGATGAAACAAACATCACATTGAAATATTACTGTCACTGTTCAGCAAAGAGGTAGAGTTAGGTCCAGGTCTGCAGCAGTGACCACTGTCAGCAGAATGCAGGGAAGTGTGCAAACCATCCAGACAGATGATGTGGCATCAGTAAGTAGTCAATCAAAATTAAGGTAGCGAGGGAAAAAAAAATTGGTTAAATGACTTTTATTCCAATGTCTAAAACATGGGAGAGTGAGCAGAAAGTTGCAAAAGTTAAATAGTCTTGCTTTATTTATTTTGCCCTGTCAGCTGGCTTTTAAGCTGGATCAAATATCACTGCTCTGCCTTTTGGTCTATAAATTTGCACATACACTTTTTTGGTGATTCTTTTTGTTTGTTTGTTTGTTTTGTTGTTGTTCTGTTTTAATGTTAGTGTTTTTTGTTGTTTAAGCTGACAGGGGTTGCTGTTGTGGTAAGTATGTGTGCATGTCCTTCACGTCTGTATGAACAGCAAGGGAGTTAGTATAATGAAATTTGCCTCACAGGCCAAACAAGCACAGCTGCACAGTGCAAGCATGCAGACATTTATTATTGAGCAGCGGGCTTTCATTATTCATACCAGTGGGTTTCTGTGCACTCAGCAGATAAACTTCTTTGAGTCTGTTTGTTCATCAGACACTTTACTCATTGATGCTGGCACACAGATGTCCATGAATATTTAGTCGTGCACGTCTTACAGTAGGATAAAGCACGTTTGCTAAATGACTGCCTGAAGGCATCAAATCTATGTAACCAAACACAATGTGGCCTGTGTCCAAGCGCTCACTCAGTGTAAGGTTCATCATTGATGATGTTTTGAATGTAAAGAGCAGTGGACAGACACTCACTGTTGAGTCAGTGACTTCTTTTCATTGGCTCACACACAGGAAACACTTGATGATGGGAACGTTTAGGTTCTTTGCTGTCCTCTAGGGGTGGCCGTGGCTGAGGCGTTAGAGCGGGTTCCCTTTAATTGCATCATTGGCAGGCGAGCAACTTGCATGGCAGCATGAGTGTGTATGTGTGTGTGAATGGCTGATTGCAAAACAGCAGTTCCTATAATAGGTTTCTTAAAGGGAGTAGTACATGCCAAAATCAATGAAACAATGAGATCTGCAGTTTTTTGGTTTTTTTTAGGTGTATGTACGTATTCAGTTATGATCAGAAATTATTTATGATTGATTCAATTTATCATTAATTATTAGCTAAATATTCACAATCAGTTTAATGTTACATTAGATGAAAGCAGGTTTTATTTAAAAAAAAATGCCATTGGTGTATGTTTGCTGTTTGTTGTCTTAAGCAACTCTTAAAACTTTCTCACAGCTGCCAGGCAACATTATAACAGCTCTGAAAGGCAGCCAGCCAGTGGATCTGTGCCATCTGAGTACCTGTGTACCATCTGAGTGCCAGTGTTCCAAGATGCTTACTTTGATCAAAAGGATATGCACGGCATAATGCTAAATGACTGCTGTGCTTAACACCTCTGCCTGATGGGGGCCTCTTTCTGACTAATGTGTACGTGAAAAATGTCCACAGACCTGATCCCAGTGCCCAAACTGCTGAGTTCGGATGAGGGGAAAACAAACAAGGAAGCCTTCAGTTTGAAATAAAAAGTTTGCATCACTACAGCCTTTGTTTATCTGCAAATAAGACAGCATATCAAAAAGGATAACATGAGAAATGGTGCAGCCAGAAATTCCGTTATTGAGTCGAGGAAATAAGCTTATTATCTTCCTTTATCCCTTGCCACAAGCACTCTAAAGTTTCCCACTACCAGCAAACCTAGTTAGCATAGCTGTCTGAGCCAAAACTGACAGCACTGGTGCTGCAGGTGTATTTTTAGCCTGACAACAAGAGGTCTCTATGTGTCTGTGTGTTATAGCACCATGCTGGTGAGGGCCTGCAAGGTGACAACTCACCCCTGGGGGGCGGGTCTGCTGATACAGAATTTTAATTGGGAGGATGACACAATGGCACATGCCATGATATATTCTGCCAACGTGATCTGCTGTGATGGGTGGGTTGAGGAATGGGGTGGGGAGCAGGGGCTGATACACGTGTGAGGTTATTGTTGTGATATGGGCCCGCTATTTGCATACAGCTTTGATGAGGAACTCCACCGGTCTCGCAGGTAGCTGTCAGAAAATCACAGCATGTTCAGGATATTTGTGCGTTTTGTTACGTTTTGTACATATGCACCAGGGATGGCTGCGGTGGCTACTCTCCTCATCTGTCAGACATGACAGTCTGTTCCCACTCACTGCAGCAAAGCATTAATATAAGGGTATGCTTGAACTGACACTCATCATATAGGTCTGTAGGCATCTTGCATCAGGGTCGCTGGATTGTCTGTTTCAGAGAGTCACGAAAATTGTCTGAAGCAGCCTCTTAACACCAACAGTTGAGTTTAATGCTGTTTGATAAACTGATGAGCCCTTTGTTTGAAGCATATTAAAGCCTCTACACTCTGGTGAAGGGGTGGTGCCTGACTTGAGGTGGGTCACCTAATAAAGCCTCAGTGGTATTGATTTTAGCATTAAGCCATCTTTCTTTCAATATTTTATCACTGATTCCAAAAAGCTTAGTCTTTTTGTACCATCCCTGTGCCTTCTGGTTTACTTGTAGCCACAAGAAAGTGAATTCAGCATTTCAGCTGCTTTAAAATGTATTGTAGAGAGAATTTCAGTCACGTGTGCTTATGAAAAAGAACAAATGGCATTTAAAAATTTATACCTGCCTCATTAGAATTAGAAAGATGACGAGCCAGACATAGTATTGTTGCCGTTAACCCCTGTAACTGTTTAAAAACAGGAACAAGGAAGAAGCAGACCTGTTGATAGATTTTGAGCTTGACTGTGCTTAGTTTCGTTTTAGTCTCCTATGTTGTCTTTGGAAAATGAACTGCAGTAGCTGTCTCGCACTGCAAATCTGCATTACTGATTTAAACCAGCTGTTATTAAGCTTTGCCAGTTTGATCTCCTAACCCTGCGCCATTGGCTGCTGCAGCTCTGCCAGCTTCACTGATTGTATGCCCATGTTTTATGTTTGCAGCTGTTCTTAGTTCATAACGAATTCCAAGACTACAGTTGTAGTGCATGTTCCCAGAGTCGCTGAACAAAGGACAGAATGTTCAGGCTAATTTGACAGAGAATCTTACTCTTTAAGCTGGAAGATCAGTGTGGCTTTAAGAATCAAATACATTAAAGTGTATGTATTTTGCTTTAAGGCTCAGTTATAAGTCCTGGGGGTGGTTCTAGTAACTGATCTTTACTGACCCTGGCCTACCTGTTAAGAGCACAAACTTGAGGCTAGTTTTAAATACACGTGGTCTTAGCGATGCACAAACTTGAGGCTAGTTTTAAATACACCTGGTCTTAGCGATGCACATTCACTTGAATGGACACGTCACTATGGCTGTTGCCTAGCAGCAAACTCTGTCTTGCTCATTTGTCATTTTTAATTTGCACCAACTGTGAGGGATCAGTGTAAAAGAGTGAGATTTCACTGACACAGAAATAATAGTGCTGTACAGTCAGCACAAGCAGTCCCACTTGATAATAAGCAACCAAAAGCAGAGTAAGAAAAAAGTGAAAGGACTTCCTGTGTAAGATGGTGCCTTGACTGGCGGAGTTCCAGTATACAGCAAATTGCTGTTTTTGGAAATGATTCATCTGCTTTAATCTGACCAACAGATAGAAATATTACTTTCATACTTCTGATCAGATGGAACCTGTATGTCCATTTGTTGGAAGAAAAAGACTTGCACTTACAGATGGTGTAAATGGTATTACTGTTACGATGGATTTAGAATGCCAGATTATGTGCAGTTTAACTTAAGAGTAAGCCCTTTTGGCCCTGTCACACCAGTTTCTGGAGTAACTTTTACTAAATGCCTGAGTTACTAAATAGCACAGCATTTAAAGCTCACCTGGGCCTTTTGCAGCAGCTAAATTGCTGACCCCCTCACAGGTGACAGGATGTCAACATCTAGAGAAACCACTATTGATTAGGGATGGCACGATACCACTTTTTTATGTCCGATACCGATATTTTACATTTGGAAATCTGCCGATACTGATATAAAGCCAATTTAAAAAAAAAAATTTTTTTTATGTTTGTAAATGCCTGGATCAATTATAAATAAGTCAACAGTCTCTCACACAATAAAATCAAAGTCTTTTAGTTGTCCCAGGTACAAGACTAAGGACCAGGGGGGACAGAGCTTTTTAGGCAGTGGCGCCAAAGCTCTGGAACTGTTTACCACTCCAGCTCCATTTAGCTGACTCTGTGGCATCAGTTGAAAACTTTTCTGTTTAACCAGCCTTTCTGTTGACTTTATTTTTATTCTTTTTCTTTTAATATGGTAATGTTAATATGTTTTTAACATGGTGTTTTCT
>JASGAU010376473.1:0-13101 GCA_030220045.1 Australoheros facetus
AATGACTTCTATATTTGACTCAGGTGTGTTGAAGCAGAGACACATCTAAAACCTGCAGGACACCGGCCCTCGAGGCCTGGAATTGCCCACCCCTGCTCTATAACATTCCTCTCCCAAAGGTCCAGAAGCTGGACTCCTTATTTCTCAGACATTTACAGACTGCAGTTAAAAGAAGTCATAAACATGGCCCTATCCCAATTTTTTAAAGATGTGTTGCTGCCATCAAATTCAAAGTGATCTTATTTTTTAATCATAGAATGATACATTGTTTCGGTTTAAACATTTGATATGTCTTCTATGTTCTACTGTGACTAAAATACAGATTTATGAGATCTGCAAATCACTGCATTCTATTCTTATTTACAGTTTACACAGCGTGCCAACTTTTTCAGAATTGGGTTTGGACACTGGGATCTGACCTGTGCTGTGAGGATGCACGAAGGCAATGAAATCGCTCCCAAGAGGAGGCAGTTGACCTTACGAAGGATGGAGGGCTCTACAGGTGTCAGCAGGAAGTAGAGACCTCGTGCCATGTCAATACCTCGGAGCACACCTGGAAGACAGTATCAGGTAAATCAGGATCTTGTTTGTGTTGGGTCAACATGTGCCACCTTCAAATTGGTTTGTAAATTACGCTACAAAGCCACAATGGAGAGATGGAACATCATTCTTCTAAAAGATATTCCCTGCTTACAACTGCCAGATGTAAGCACAGAGGAGCAGCAGTAACAGCACAAAGCAAATAAATAATTACAGCAACTGTTAAGTCCCCTGTCTCCAGTACTTCACATGGCAAGTTTGTTGTGGGAAGTGAGTTTTCACAGTCTGAGATTCTGTTAAGTGACGTCTCCTTATTTTAGTCAGCCGTAAGGTATGTTGACAAGCTGGGGCTACAGTATAGTACACTGCTCATGTGGATCCATTTCTCCTGCTTTGGTGCAAATCAAGGTGAGAACAGGTGCACCGGAGAGGCAACAACAAGACAAGCCCCCAGAAACAAATGGCTTTGCAGATGGTGGCCACAGAGTCCTTGTCACTGCTGGTAGCATGAGATGGTACCTGCAGCCCATTCAGGTTGCACAGGTAGTTCAGCTCCTTTAGGGTGGCACAGCCATACGTGCTGCTGCAAGAAGAATGGTGTTTCCCAGCACAATCTCAAGAGTGTGGGGGGGATACTAGGAGATGAACCATTACACAAGGAGAGCTGGACTGAGCCATAGAAGGGTATCAACCCAGCAGCAGGACCAGTTTCTCGTTTGTGGATCTCCAGCAGGCTACCTGTGCGCATATCTCTGACCAAACTCTCTGAAGATTTCATAACCTACCTAACAGCAGTCAGGGTACAGTTAGCTAGCACACTGAGGTCTGTGTGACCCTCCAAGGATATGCCAGTGCAGAGAGATTGGCAAACCTTCTTGCAACAAAATGTATGGATTTGTCATCCTGGAGAAAATGCTACCAGTGGTGACATAAATGATGGCAAAAAAGCAAAACTGGACAAAAATCAGCTAGGAAGGATAAGGAGAGTGCAGTGGTTAATAGCCACCACCTAAAAAAAACATTTACTTTATGGGGGTTGTCTTGCTGTTGCCTTTCATTTGCACCAAAGCCGGTGAAATGGATTCACAATGTTTTCTGCTTCCTAACTGGACAGACTGATATCACTGAAGTTTAACTGACTTTGTGTTACACTGTTATGATCGATTGTTCCTTTAATTTCTTTTTGAGCAGTGCAGTTATTGAAAAGAAAGAGAGAAACAAAAACTGTCACTGTCTTTTTTTTTTTTTTTTTAGATATCTGCAATTTTGTTGGGTTTTCTTTGACTGATTTTAGAAATTTTTCATTTTTAAAATCAGTCAGTTATCGCCGATCCTGGTATATCGCAACACTTGTATTTTAGATGGACCCAGTCAACAAAATAACTCAGAAAGTGCACCTACCTAAACCCACACACGGGCAGATGGGTGCCTGGGAGAGAAAAACTGGACCTCCCTTACTTGCTACTTTCTCTGCCAGGCTGCAGAGTCCCACCAGACTCCCATTGGCAGCATAGAACATGTGCGTGGGCGCCACATCACAGTGCGTCACACCTAAAGCCACCGCTGTGTGCGGCACCTGTGGATTCAGAAGGAGAATCTTTAGGTGGTCATTTAATAAATACACAAAAAAACCCTGATCAAGAATGAAACCAGAGTCGTGATTTTTTTGTACCTGGTATGGTGCGAGGCTGTGCAGAGGTCTGACTGGTCCAGGGTCAGGGGACTGCAGCTGACTCAGATAGGCTAGCAGAGATAGATCTCTCTGCTCATTACTGCGCTGGTGTTTCCTGTCAAATACAGCAATATGAGGTAAAGCTAGGGGTTTGGAATAATGACCGTTTTTATATTTTAATACTGGTGGTTTCCGTACGCTGTTCCTTGACGCCCAACTCCTTGAAACTCCGCTTGTACATTAAGGTGAGTGTAGATTTTGGGGGGACTGTGGCTTTCTGTAAACTCGTCCAGTGCGGTCTGGGTGGGCGGGTGTGTCTGACAGCCGTCTGCTGTCCTCAGAAACTCTGGAGTGAGGGCGGGGCACTGGATGGTACCGCTGTGACTGAGCTGGACAACATGTGAGACTGGGAAGAAGCGGATCATGTCAACCAGCAGCTGGAATCCGAATCCTGTGAACAGACACGTGTTTAGACAATGTTTGTTTTATTTTTTATTAGTGCATTTAAAATCACCCAAATTGTTTCACTGGTGTCACAGAAGGTAGCCTTCACTGACCTTTGACCCAGCCCATAGTGTTGATAATAACAGGAGCCTCTCTGCTCTGGGAGCGTCTACACCATAAGGACTTCAGAGATTCCAGGTACCGGTCTAAGTCTGACTCGCATGATGACTGACCGTAGTAGATCATGTGCTCTGGAGTGTGCTGATGTGTGAAAGGAGGGCCTGCAAAACAGTTCAGTTCAATAAGTCTATTAATCCACTCGTACTAATCAAGCAAAAGTCGCACATGAAGAAAACATTGAGACATAACTATGCATAACCCACGATAAAATAAAATGTTTTTAAAATTCCATACTTGGTTTTTACAATGTCTGTATAAGAACAAGACGCTGGATGTTACTTAGAAAGCTTTAAACTTTACTGTTGCTGGACAGAGCAGTTTCCAATCTTTAATCTAAGGTAACCAAGCAGTGGCTCTCTCACCACATTACCACACGCGTTGATATTACTGATTTAGCCCCAACTGTAAGGATGGTGTGAACTTTCTGTGTTTAATACAGCACTTTAAACAATAAACAATTATTTTTGAAAATATAAAGAAGATTAAAAACATACCCAAAAGTGGTTCTCTGACAGTCATTAAGGACAGGCAACCAGCAGGGGTGAGCTCTGTTTGACCAAGGTCACCTTCCAAATAGTCAACACTAGCGGTGCTACAAACAAACAAACATTTCACTGAGATGTCTTTAGGTGAAACGCAAAGACCTCTATGTAAAGTTCAGTTACAGCAAACTGTAAAGAAGAACAACAAGGAAGATACACAGAAGAACAGAGCGTAACCAACGATCTAGTGAACAGGAAATTAGGAAAACTGTAGCTTGTGAGAACTTACTAATTCAGTAAGGTGTTAATGAGGACGCGGATAAATGTTGACTTGCCCACATTCTTGATGCCGCACACCAGGATAACAGCAGAACCGTCCATGTTGCCTATGAATGAAAGGCACGTCTCCAGTAGGTTTCCGGGTAAGCAGTGAATGTGAGCATTTTGTGTTGGTGCGCTTATTCTTGTCAATGTCTACGATTCGATTCATTTATAGAGCAATGCTGCAGCACTCCAATTAAGAGTTAAGAGCTAAATTTATACGTCTATTACATTCTGTTTTTATGCTGATCACTATTAAACCAATACTGATTGTGACCGGTCTAGCTGGGTTAGATGTGCTGACTGTGTCTGGATGTCCCCATAGATCAGCGGCTGGGCTGTACCCGTGGTGATTGACCCTTTTTGCTATTAAAGCTTCAGAGTGTGAAATACTTTCTACTGAAGTCAGTAAATTTGGTATCTTTTAAGGTCCTTCATAAACATATACATAAACTTAAACTGGTGCACAGCTGCAAAACACTGCTTGCTGCACTGAACGCTGCAGTGTACTAAGAAGGGAACCCTGATAATTAAACACGCTTCTTAAGCGTGTTTAATTATCAGGGTTCCCTGACCAAGAGTCTCTTAGTTCTGAATATGACAGAACCATTATTAAACCAGCGTTAACACTCTTTAAAAGAGCTGACATGGTCGTCTAACAGGAAGCACTTCAGGACCAAATGAGTCTCTAAACCTGTGCTAAATATTGAATATGTAGTTTTCTTAATTAGCAATGATTTGATTCTGAGGTTTTATTTGATTTACTTTTGTTTTATGACATTAAAATGCATTAAAATCATTAAATACTGATACAATTTTTGATGATATCCCCTCAGCTATAATCTGTGTCTTTTTTTCCACTTGCTTTTTCTGTGTCCCTAAAGGACTTTATACCCTTTACCTTTGGAAAACGTGATAAATATTTTTATTACTATTACTGCCCCTTATACTCCCTTGTTCGGTGAATATTTTTTCAATTTATTTGTATAGTCCAATATTAAATGGGAAAATGCAGGAAGGAACAATGAAATAGTTGCTACCATATTAAATAAACAAACAAGAAACATCACAAATACAGAGATAAAAAAAAAAGAAAAGCCAAACATTATATTGGATAATTTGGTGCTCTCCCACTGGGAAATAAAATTCCGTGTCTCCTGCTCTTAACAGCAGCAGCAGCTGGACCTACTCAGCTCTGCTGTACCATCTTAACTCAGTGGATCACTGACTGGACATTAAATATAGTTTAAACCAATTTTATGAGGAACGCAGTGACGTATGAAACCATCTGCTGCTGCAGCTTTTCATGAACTTTATTCAGTATTATTCTCTGTGTGTGTGTAAATGTTACAAAAGGGGTATTAAATTTAGTCTTGTTGGATAAAAGTCACCCAGATATGCCAACACGTAAAATTTGGCACATCTAGAAGGGGCGGGGCTTACCTTTGCATGCACTGACCACTGTGTTCAGAGCATCTCTGTAGCTCTGTGACATTTTCAGGCCTTCGGAGGTGCTGGCCAGAGGAATCATACCCAAACCGTTGAGCGGAGTGTCAAGAATAGCTGACATGAGTTCATTCTGCAACCAGGCAGAGAGGGGAAGCTTTTCAAGTCATCTTTGATTGATTTTATTTGTAAATATATATAATAAATACCAAAATAAACTGTAAATTGAAAATAAAGTTAAAAAAAAAAAAAGAATCACGTTGCCACAATCTATATACCACATAATTTACATGCTCAGGAAGGAGCAGGATAAAGTTTACACTTATTTAATCCAATCCCACTTAAAGCCATTTCATAATTTACAAATGAATGTTAGAATCAATATACATGAATAAGCATATACAAGTCTGCACACACAATATATACATAAAGCTATATATTATATATATATATATATATATTATAACAGAGACTGTTTTATTAAGACCCCTCTAAATCCCTGTACCTTGTGAAAATATTCTCTTTGTATTTATTTTTAAATAAACTTTTCCACAACATATGGATGTGGAAAAGTTTGGTTGTCCGAATGCTGCGCATCCTAAAAGTTATTGTACCCCTTAAATTGTAACCCCCCCCCACCCACCAGAAATATTTCAGAATGGTTTTCGGCAACAACTTGTTCCTTAATTATTATACATTACTACTGCTTTATTGACTCTTACATGATCAAAGAATTTTACATTTTTGACTGCTAAAAAAAAAAGAAAAAAAAAAGTGCATTAGTGTGTTCATAAAAACTGCTCTTTTTTTGGAAACAAATGCAGTGGGTGTAACAGGCTTTTATAAGTATTTGCCCAAAACTCCACACAGTAACTTAAATAAGGTAACACCAAGGGACAGCAAAGAATGTAAAGTGATTTTTTTGATTTATCATGTGCTTTGCTTTGAATCTTTAACATTAACCTGTATGTAAATGACCTTAAACTTCTGTTTTGGTGACGTGTGAACACATCAGCCAGCTTACCACGGGGAGGTTGAACAATTCGCTGAGATCTGGAAAGCTGGAAAGAAACCGCGTCATAGGCGTCTCGATGGGTTCCAGCAGGATGATGGACGAGTTTGTCATTATGCTTTTTAACAACTTCTTCCGTGATGCTGCAAAAAAACACATTCAAAGAGATTTAAAGTCAGAAAAATATGTCCTAGTGCTATATTTATAATAGTATTGATATATCTGTATCAGTGCCTATGTTGTATGATATGTATGGCTTTATTAAAAACTTTAAAAAAATAAATGAAGAAAACGATGCTTGTAGTAAATCATATACTGTGTCATCTCAGCTTGTCCAGCAAAGTAGAGGGACGTACTACGAAGCAAGACTAATGGTTTAATGAGGTATGTTGATCTTAAACTCCGAGTTTTCAGTGTCACAAAGGTGGCTTTGCTTTTACCTGTTCAGATAACCACCATAACTTATGCTGAACACAAACTGGTTCACAGCAGGTTACGTTCAAAGTTTTGGTTTTAAAATCATATGTACATGCCACATTTGTTACTAATTCTTTTATTACCTCCGCCAACGAGGTAATGTTTTCGGTCGTGTTGGTTTGTTTGTTTGTTTGTCAGCAGGATTACTCCAAAGGTTATGAACGGATTTCGATGAAATTTTGTGGAGTGGTTGGAAATGACAAGAGGAAGAAGTGATTAAATTCTGGCGGTGATCCAGATGACGATCTGGATCCAGGAATTTTTTTTAAGGATTCTTCACTATTGCGGGATACAGGCAGAGCCTTCCCCTTTAAGAATGTAGCCTTATGGGAAATGTATTCCAAGCCACAGGTTGTAATGTTGTAGGCTGAGTGAGACCGCCCACTTTTCTCTGCCCCATGTGTGTGTATGCGGGCTAGCGCGGGAGACGAGCGCGAGGGAAAAAGTGGGTTCGGTGGCGGTGGAAAAAGGAATAAAAGTTCTGTTGCTAAAATCCTTTGACTTGCTGCATTTCTCCACCTTGCTGAAGCTGACCCACATGGATGAGCAAGTTAGTTACCAGCCACGAGCCAAGCGAAGTAGAAACCAGAGGTCTCCCTACTACGGTTAGGAGCCGCGATCTGGTCGAGGTAACACACTTTTGCGGGATAGGGGGTTATTGTTGTCTGGGAAAGATGAAAAATTATTTCACAGTATTTAGATACACGTATTACAGCGTCAGTGACCCTATGGCCTTGGCGGAGGTTTGCGCTCTCTGAGTGCTTCTAGTTTACAGTGTGCTCTTAGTGCAACAGATTATTTTATAAATGCAACCAAAGGAGGCCCTGCTTTAAACTTACAGCAGGACAAACTACATGCCTTGTATGTGGAATATGCATGTATTCACCTGGTGATGCAGAAAATGTATAAATGTTTTTATGCTTGGTCCTAATCTCTCTAGTCTCCTTTTTACTGCTGGAAATGCAGCTAATAGAAGAGACGTTAGAAAATCAGTCGATTTCAAACAAATATATTAATTCATGAATTCACAGGATTTTCTGTAGTGTCGCTCTCGTCTTATTTGCAGTGTTGCACTTTGCTGTTATATTTTTACACATCTCCATCACCACTTCATATAATGTCTCTGACTCAAGCAAGCGGTACTAGAATTATTTTCCCCAGCCTCAAAAATCCAACACTGGATAGACTTTACGAGAAAGAGAGCAGAGAAATAAGGTCCAGCTAAGCAGGAATCCCAGTATTAACGCCTATGTTGAAAAGACTCTATAACCAGACTGCCTAGTGCAATATTTTAGCTGGCAGACCACAATATAAACCCGTAGCTTCAAAAATTACAACAAAAAAAAAAGAAGTAGTGAGCTGCTCACCTTGTGTGAGATACTTTTGGAGGATAAGCGATGCCTCGTTTCTGCTTTCCAATGCTCTGACGCTTTCTAATCCTCTAATACTAATTGGACAATGTGATGCTGGGGAGAAAAGTGAATACGACTGCTGACCCTCTTCGATCGTGAATCCCATCACTTCTACACGACCGTACAGACAGGTCAGAAGGCACTTCCCACGGAAACACAGCGTCTGCAGAAAAGACATGATCAATCGTAGAAATTAATTTAAATCAGATTGAACATCTTCATGTCCATCTAAAAGAAAATAAAAGCCAACTGACACATACCTGATCCTTCTGCATGACAAGTACTGCGCGGTTTTGCCGAACGTCTCTCTGCGCGCAGTGATGGAGAGCCTCCCCCTCCAGTCTACCCGTTCTGACGTCCTCAGTGTCAACCGAGCTCGCCACACCATTGCCATGAACTGACTGGGAGTACTCCTTCCAGTCCTGCGAGTTATCTGAGTCATTGTCTAAGGTATACACTGAGCTTCCATTAGCTTGAGTGTGTGACTTTTTAAATCCAGACTCAGAAGAGACATTCTTGTGGTCAGAGACAGACTTTGTCTTATTTTTCAGCCTCTTGACGGAGGGTTTTTTCCTCACAGACTCCTGCTGCTCCTTTACCATGCTGGCCACAACTGGACAAGAGTTGAGGTCAGAGGAGCCAACAGGACGCCTGCACCGTTTACCCCTCGCATCCTTCCACTTGTGAGATTTACCCTTTACCTGTATGTGTTTGTTCACCTTCATGATTGTGTCATTAGCAGACATTCAAATATACAAGAAAAACAAAAAGGGGAGCCTGCAAAGAAAAGAACACATTTCATTAGCCTAAGAATAAAGAATGGAAACAAATCATTTACACTCCATTATTAGTCTATTTGATCTTGTTTTGTGGGATTTGTTGAGCTATTTTACTTAGAGCAACTTTATTTTATTGCAGTTAGCTTGTACATACAGCTCCTTATTGTTTAACCTTTACTTAACGGGAAAGTCCGTAAACCTCTGTTCAAGGCCAGGAAAGCATATCATTGTAGGGTTACAAAAAATTATAAAATCAAATATAACATGACCAGACATGGGACAAAAATAAAGCAAATCAGAGAACTGACATAATAAAAAGTCCAGCTTAGGAATAGCAATTGCACTCTTCAGTTACAGAAAAGAGATTTAAACTCTTGCAGGAAGAGAAAAACTCCCAATGATTTTGATTTTTTGCAAAACCCTGGGTACTCTAAAGAGGAGCAACTATGATAACTGCTGCTTGTAAGTGCTACATGGAGAAGACAGGAGTTTACCCAGTATGGCTGTGTAAATAAAAATACACCAAGGTTCTAGTGTCCTTAGGCTTAAAAAAGCCAAGAAACCAGATTATAAAGTACACAGTGATGTGTACCGGACAGGGAATCTGAAAACTGTGACACACAGAGACTAGTCAACAATGTTTAGAAAAAAGGTATGCACGTAATTCACCACCATAATCAAGAACATAACCTGTACAAAATAGGGCAGGCCTTATTTTGATATTAGAAACTCAGAATAGTTTTAGGTGACATTTACATTTAAGCTGACCTGTCTTGCTATTGTGTTGAATTCAGTGGCACAGGTCAGCTGATCACAGCCTGCATGTGAAGAAAACTGGTTTACTGATATTTATTATGTTTAAAAGGGACAAGGAATATGAATTAACATGAGCACTCAGCTCCATGTAAATGTGCCAGATTAAGCCATACACGTTCCTGGCAGGTTCATAGTATTTCTAACCAGTTAAAAAAAAAAAAAGAAGAAGAAGAAGAAAAATAATTTATGCACTGATAAGAATGACAAAGCAAAGACATAAACACATTGAACAAACATTAAAGGCCACTTAGAAAAATTCACATGCAGGCACAAATGCGCATGAACACAACTGCACACACCGTAAACACAATGACACCACTTTGAATTATTCTACTTTGTTTTTGGTAATCTCTTAAAAGTTGTGTTTACTGCTTTGGCTGCTGTAACGCAGGAATTCATCAAATTTTTGGATAAATACACTTTAGAAGTTTAACGTCTCTCAGATTAAATAATCCATCTTTTTTTTTTTTTTTTAAATATTCGTTAGCCAGAGCTAGCTTCCCTTTGCAACCACAGATTAACAGCACATTAAAAACTAAAGCCAATTACGCCGTTATTCCACAATTTAGTTTCTCAAAATGTGAACAGGACAATGAATAAAATCACCCTCACGAAGCCTGATAACAATACAACCTCAATTTGAAACTTGGCGTGAAGTTACCACAGCTAACGTCACCTACCACCGCCTGTACAACTAGCATTAGCTGCTAGCTGACGTTGTTGCTTCTCGACAGAGAAAACACCGCTTTATAAAAGGTGGTACGCGGCTGTAGTTATCACCGCTGTGCCTTTACTGTAAGCATACATAGACAATGTTTATAACTAACTGAAGGAAAACTTCAGTTAGCAAAAAAAGGAGCTGAGCAGCTGTTGTTGCAGAAATGCTAACAGGGTAATACTTACATGTGTGAGTCGCAAACAGACGCTGAGTCCGGATGGTCAACTATGATTTTACCCGGAGTGTCTTTATCCACTAAAAGAAGCGCTTAACAAAATAATTTGTTTTTTTAGACTTTAAAAAAATATATAGATCGATAATGTCCCAAATCAGTGAGAATATGGTTTAGTCACAGATTCTGAGCCATGCGATTGTTAGTATTTAATATTGAACGTGACAAACTTTCCCGGAGTCCGGTCGCATAAACAGCGTCACATCCTGTTCGCTTCGAACTTTTTAGGGGCCTACAAGAAACGAAAACGAGGTGCATGCAGCTAGGCTTTTCTGTTTTATCAACCTGCTCGTATTACGCTCAGATCGTGTGAAGGTTATAGTGGGACCAGGCGTGTTTACTTGGTTTTGATCGATGGTTGAAATGCGAGCTGCAGTTGTCGGCTGCACAGTGCGCTAAGGGAGCGTCTTTAAAGAGACGTGCTAGGAAGTAAACGTGGAGGTGCGGAGGTGGGTGAGAGTTTGTAATTATTTTACGAATGCTGTCTCTAATATGACCACTAATAATGCACTAGGGCGTGTTTAGACTTTATTTTAAAAGCAGCTCAATTAATTTTGTTATTATAATGACATAAATTTATATGAGGATTACCAACGCAGCATACCTGGAATAACCGATAACACTGTAACTAAACACATAAACACCAACACGAACAGTCCCATGAGTCTTCGCTCTTTCATACTGTGAAATGATCAGCAGGGTGGGAGGATTTTCAAATTTTTTTTAAAGATCTTTAAGTTAAGCAAAAATACAAATTCATCAAGTAAAATCAGTATAATGAGTATAATCAGAAAATTTATTTAGAGTATTAAAGATAAAAGTAATGCACACAAATACCTACTTCAGTCAGCTATATTATTATTACTCATGCACATTACATTTTTATTTACATCTTTGAATATTTTTCCTCAACATATCAACAAATGTTCATTTTGTATTTTATTTTATTACTTATCACTTAAATGAAAATGTGAAAATTCCCAATCAGAACCTAAATTTTCAGTCTGCATGTTCTGTACAGTCTAAAAGTCTAATCTCAAACTAATGAAAAATGTTTTCTAATTTGTAAAGGGACTCCCAGAAAATCCTCACATTTGAGTAGTTGCAACCATAAGATTGTGTGATTTTTTTTTTAATGGGGAGGGGGGAAGGGNCTTCCTGACAGCTGATAAAGCTGACATGATGCTTTAGCTCACATACACTGCATAATTAGTTCAGTTTTAACTAAGACAATAATCAAGGAATGCAATAAATAATAAATAATATTGTAGAGTGGTAAAAATTGTATACATCAATTTTAATACCTGGGTAAATTACACCACTAGGAAATGGGCCAGTATGCGCTCTCATAAAAATGTACCCCGGCCTGTGTCTCTCATGAGAGAGAAACCCGACCAAGCTACGGAAAAGCCTTCAATAAGATAACCCCAAGAGATCCCAAGAAGGGGGAGAAAGAGATCTCCATTAGGACCGACCAATTGGTACTGACCCAAGCTAACAATATGACTGAGATGCATCTGCAGAAAGATATGCAAGAACCAACAGGGCCTTAAACTCCATCAGGCCAGAATGAAATGCTTGGTGAAGGAGATGAAGGTGCAGCGCACAGACCTCGAGCCCAGTGAGATGCAGGAGGAGCCCGGCCAGGAGTGAAACCACAGAGCCCAGTCTCTCCATGCACCTCAGTTCCCCAATCCCTGCAGAGTAGTTCATTGTCAGCGGATTAAGTGGCCCCCAGTCAGCTAGCAGAGTGTATAGTTGCAGTTTGACGTGGATGTGACGAAGATCATTTCAAGCTGCAACTAAAGGAGATGCAGACAGCTGACTCCATGCAATGACCACCATCATTTGTAGCTATGCTGCTGAGAGATTTGGTGGGATTGAAAAAGGCACATCAAGTCCAATTACTTTAGCATCGTCTCTCAAAGACTCACAGAGTTTCTCCTCAAGAACGATTACATTGATCCCTCAGTGCAGAAGGGTGGAGTCCCTCGAATTTCTGGTCGCTTGGAGCACAGCAATGTAGTTACAACTGCTCATCAGAGAAGCCCATGAGAACAACATCTATGGGTCCATACCACACAAACTGGTTGAGCTTGCATTACACTGTCACCTTATTCCCAGTAAGATCAAGGACCTGATCCTGGACTATTATACCAATTTCAGACTAATGTTCACTTCTGGGTCAATAACATCTGATTGGCATCAGCTGGAAAAATAGTAACAGGAAGGGCTGTGCAATTAATCGAAATTTGATTTCAATTTCGAGTTTAGCTCTAAACAATCACAAAAACAGTGTAATCAACAAAAAAACAATTATTGTTAAATTTATTTTGTCACATTACACTCCGTATAGTCCTTGATTTACTCTGCAGTGCTGTCTTTGCGGGCGCTACAACATAAGTGGTCAGCGATGTTCCCGGTGTTGTGCCAAAAAGTGATCGGCTGCCATAAAGTGATTTTCGATGTTTCTATGTGCTTTTATGTGTAATGTCTTTGCTTATATTGGTGAATAGAGTGTAGTCAATAGGATTTATGAAGGGCTTAAATATAAAATGAAGAAATGACCT
>JASGAU010376477.1:0-31479 GCA_030220045.1 Australoheros facetus
CACACACACACACACACACACACACACACACACACACACGCGCCAGTGACCTTATAACTTGGAAAACTGGTTTCATTCTCTTCATGGACCATGAAATGACTGCCAGAAAATTCAAATTTCATGACAATGGAATGCTTATTGAACCTCCTTATGAATTAAAAGAATAAATAAAATATTAATCTGCATATATGAGTTTTACTTTGTCTCATATTTGCCAAATCTGGCTTTTTTTTTTTTTTGCAGTTTACTGCTTAAAAATGCAATGTGCAATTTCCTTGGGTGTTTTGGGGAAACAATTTAAACTGATGATGCAGAAGTCTCAAAATCTCACAAAAACTTGTGTATCTAATATGACACTTGGTGCTGCTGCGTTGAAGCCAAAATTTAGGTTGTTGATGTAGCAAACATGGAGTAACGTCTTATGTCACGTCGACTTTATCATGAGTGTGACGAAAACAATCTGCTGAGTACACACAACTTTACAAGGACCTTTTTGAGAGGCTTTGACTCTGCATAGGATGTCTATTTGAAGTTAATGAAGAGCTGTCACTTGGCTTGCAGTTTGTATCGGACCGCATCCAAGCCACTGCTCAGCACCATGTCATCCAAACCACTGAAAGCAGGTGGATGTGACTCCCAGTGGTTTGATGATTTTTATGCCTCTCTCAACAAGTCTTTCAATTTTTTTTTCTTCACATTGTTTTCTGAGCGAACGACAACTTACTGTTGGGGACTTTTGATAACTTCCAACAGAGACGTAAAGGTCACTTCAATATAGTGGAAATGACACTTGTTACAGTTTACAGAAAAATAATATTTAAATATACTCAACCTTTCATACCATAAACTACAAAGTCAGTTAAAATAAGAAAAGGCTTCTTTAATATTTGTTTTTAATCCCATAATCTAAAAGCAGCTATCTGATTTCAATGACAACAACACTGCGTTTACCTTTGCAGTGAGCCTTCATCTGGTCCTTCCAGCCGCACTCAGTGAGCCGAGCCCTCAGTAACTCTTTCAATCTGTCAGTAAGATACAAGAACACATCTGATTATTGCTCCCTCGTATCATATCCCAATAAAGTTACAAATAACAGCTGGAAACGTCCGCTCTGTTAAGATGACAATCTCTCTATGAAACATCCAGATCGTTCAGAGTGATGCATGCCAGAGAAATGAATATGTGACTTGCGCAGATGCTTCCTGGCTTGAAACATCGACTGCAGCTCAGTATTTACTACTATCTGCAAGCTAGTTTTCCTGGTGAACATGTTGGTTTTACAGTGGCTGGTAACGCAACTGATACCCTGTGCACTACAGAGATACTGAAAGAAGACGGCGCTTGTGCATTAAAGTAGCTTTATAGCCAGACATTCAGGGATTAAGTTAGCTTGCTTTTCACAGCACAATATTAGATGCAGTGAGCAAATACAAAGATATAAATAATAATAATATAAGAATAACAGCTTACCTCTCTCTTTCCCCCATCTCGGTCAGCTTTTGGTTTATTGTAGCTCTCATTCTGGACTCCTTACTCATAGTTTTTGACTTCCTGCGAGAAACGGAGGAAACACCGCGTTAATGAATCCTGTTAGTTAACAGCACGTAACGGTAACACACTCCATTCAAACTGATAAAGCACTTTAAACAACATTACTTCTCATTCCGAGAATCCATGTTTTTAAAGCCAATAAAAATCTACGCTTCACAGCCGAAGTTAAAAGTCAGCGCTCACTTTACGCACCAGAGAAAGTTGAATGCAGAGGTCTCAGTCTTTACCAGAATCGGTGGCGTAGGTACATTAAAAATAGAAATGACGAAGAAACTGTGCGCGTTAAAGCGAACAAAAAATCTGAAACAAATTACAAGATGTTTGACTCTGCGGATTTAACCATCACATATTACCTTCCGAGAGGAAACACCGTTTGGGTCGATGGTTCCTACGCCTTGCAGTCATTTGGTGCAGTACCCTGTTAGGCCACGCGGTGGCGGTGTTGTTTACTAGATCTAATTTAATGGAGCGCTGTCTGTAGCTCACTTACTTACTGAGGTTTGTCACCAGCTTTTCAAAACACGAATGGGCTGTTTATCTTTAAAAAAAAAAGTACATTACTTCAGTCTACGAAAACAAAAAGGTTAAAAACAGCTGGTTGCCCGGGGGCTATTTGTAGTTCACTGTATTGGAAATGCAGTTAAAATATGTTCTGTCTGAAGCAAGCACACTCAGTGGTGTTTTGAGTTGGGTTAAGTGTTCATTATTTAGCTTCCGTGTACAACGTTACTTCTTCCAGAACACTTCTTCAGCAGACCTCTTCTACCCTTTATAGAAGTTCCAAAATAGGCCTGTCCTCAACACTGCAAGTACTATTTGTAAGTCACTGTATTTTGTGTAAACATATTGCCATAAGTATTCACTCAGCCATCTAAATTGATTTCACGTGTTCCAATCACTTCCATGGCCACAGGCGTATCAAACCAAGCACCTAGGCATGCAGACTGCTTCTACAAACATTTGTGAAAGAATGCGTCGCTCTCAGGAGCTCAGTGAATTCCAGCGTGGTACCGTGATAGGATGCCAGCTGTGCAACAAGTCCAGTCATGAAATTTCCTCATTACTAAATATTCCACAGTCAGCTGTTAGTGGTATTATAACAAATTGGAAGCGATTGGGAACAACAGCAACTCAGCCATTTTAGTGGTAGGCTCTGTAAAATCACAGAGTGGGGTCAGTGGATGCTGAGGTGCATAGTGCGCAGAGGTCACCAAGTTTCTGCAGAGTCAATCAGATTAGCTCAAGAACAGTGTGTAGAGAGCTTCATGGAATGGGTTTCCATGGCCGAGCAGCTGCATCCAAGCCTTACATCACCAACAATAATGCAAAGTGTCGGATGCAGTGGTGTAAAGCATGCCACCACTGGACTCTAGAGCAGTGGAGGTGCGTTCTCTGGAGTGATGAATTGCACTTCTCTGGCTGGCAATTTGATGGATAAATCTGGGTTTGGCAGCTGCCAGGTATAAAGTTTGGTGGAGGGGGGGGATTATGGTGTGGGGCTTGTTTTTCAGGAGATGGGCTCGGCCCCTTAGTTCCAGTGAAACGAACTCTTAATGCTTCAGCATACCAAGACATTTTGGACAAGTTCATGCTCCCAACATTGTGGGAACAGCGTGGGGATGGTCCCTTCCTGTTCTAACATGACTGCGTGCCAGAGCACAAAGCAAGGTCCATAAAGACATGGATGAGTGAGTTTGGTGTGGAAGAACCTGACTGGCCTGCACAGAGTCCTGACCTCAACCCGATTTTGTGCTTTGGGAAGAATTAGTGTGGAGACTGTGAGCCAGGCCTTCCAACATCAGTGTCTGACCTGACAAATGTGTTTCTGGAAGAATGATCAAAAATTCCCATAAACACTCCTAAACCTTGTGGAACTTCCCAGAAAGGTTGAAGTTGTTATAGCTGCAAAGGGTGGACCGGCATCATATTAAACCCTGTGGATTAACAATGTGATGTTACTCAAGCTCATATGCATGTGAAGGCAGACAAGCAAATATTTTTGGCCATATAATGCGTTGGTTTAAAAACAAAAACACGAGACAAAAAGTCTATGTTGAAATACAACATCTAGAAAATTACTCAGGATTATGTCAACTTGGAGTGTTCAAATTGTAGATTATGGACCACAACTGCATCAAGCTACAAGCAAATGTTAAGCAGGATGAATTAAAAACATGACTTTGAATCAAATTCATGTTAACAAGTACTGAAAAGTATCCAAGTGAAAATGATGGATACAGTTAATAGCGTCTGTATAGCAAACAAAAAGGGAAGATTGAGATTCTCAGTTTGGGCTCGATAATGTGACTTGATGAGAAATTAATGCGGCTTCTCCAGATCAGCTGACACCAGTCTGCCTTTTTATGGTGCACGGTAGCCCACTTAGTGATGCCTAGAAATTGTTTATTTGTGTCTGATGTTGTTCGTGTACTCATTACATACCACAGTGAACACATTCACATGCAAAAATTGAGTTGCTGCGAGGATTTATAGGGTGCCTCTTAAGGCAAAGGTACCTGCTGCTCCATCTTTGATAATACCTGAGAGACTCTGAAAACTAGATGAAGGTCTGATGAGAACCAAATTAAACTTTTTTGGCTTCATACTAACTGCTTCTTACTTTCCACTGTGGGTGATGCTCTGCAGCAGTGCCAGAAAGCTTATGAAAGGAAGGGTAATAAAAAAAAAACAACAAAAACAGCTGGAGAGTTAGTCGGAAAGCACAACCATAAAATGACAATGCGAAGCAAAGCTGATGTTGCACAGGAGTGTCTGGGAGGCAACAGTGTTCATGTCCTGGAGAGCGCACATCAGAGTTCACATGGCAGGGATTGAAAAATGCTCTCATGCAGAGAGCTGAAGACCAAAATGAATACCTAGCTCATTCTTTCTGCTGTGCACAAGTGGTGCTCCAGATACCCCCAGGACACTTTCACAGAGGGTGCATATCTATTCCAATAAAGCCACTTGTGAGCTGGTGGATACATGACACCTTTTTAAAGGTCTTTGCCTTTTCCTCTCATAATCTGTGAAATAAAAGGTTTTTTCTTTTTCTGGGTTCCTCCAAAGAGTCCTGCAGTAATGTTCAGCTTTCTGGTGAACCTCATCTACATACATGTACCTTTTTTTCCCCACCAGTGTAGCAAAAATAAATAAATAAATAATTCTGACTCATGTTTATTGAATTGAGCTGGATCAAAAAAAGTACCAAACCAAATTAGCGTGGCGTTCACCGGGTTTAATGGCTCACCTGTAACACCTACTAATAATTAAAAAAAAAAAAGCCTACATTTATGTTGCATGCTAGGAAACAGAGATAAAAAAGATCATTGAGAATGAAACGATCGGATCCAGCAGCAGACTGAAGCTTTGAGTCACATCTTAATATCACGGCTTTATGAGTAGCAGTGTCTTTAATGGTCAGCCTTTCTCCAGGCTGACCTAATTTGCTATATTCACTCATCTCCTTTTGGTCAGCGTTTGCTCAGTTTGAGGATTCAGAGTTGAAAATGAGCTCATTCGTATATCGCAGACCTCCTTTGTCGATTTTTATTAGGCTGAATTTGGAACAAGTCTGATCTGAATAATGTGACTCCACCAAAGGAGTCTTGCTTCTTGAAATGAAGAACTGTCATTGTACCCTCTGGTTTCAAGTCACTAATTCATCATTTAAACTTCCCTTCTGTTGCTCATTTTGCATTATTAAGCAATGTTTAAATCTAAAGAAAAACTAACTATCTGGCTAGAAAAGGATGCAGAAGCATTAAGTGGCATTGCCAAATAAACTTTCAGGTGTTGCTCTTTGAGGTTGACTGTGTTAATGTATAACTGCTTAAAAAAATCTATTTTAACGGTGATTTTAATACAATGCAAACATGAAAAGCATCTTGATTTACAAGCAGTCCTCCTTTTACTAAGCAGTCCTATCTTTACAGGCCTTTTTCTGTGCTCCTCTCCTCTCTGGTTCTTTGTTGAGGAAATGGGATGATAAATGGATTTAGCTTTATTAATGTAAATGTTAGTAGAGGCCTGCAGATATAGCTCCATGGAGAGAAAATGTAAAAGTAAACTTTTAGGACACCAAATGGTTTGCACAGGTAACTGAAGAAAACTGATTTTGGTGTTAAATGTTAATGAAACAGACTCTTGCCATGCAAAGTTTTTAATAAGACAGGGATTGAGATGAGAGGAGAAACAGAAAAATAAAGCAAGTCCAAAGGCCGTGATTGGTGCCAAATGAAGGCTGCTCCAGTCTAGTGCACAAATCTTAAAAGATGCTGCCAGTTCTTGTCTTACACAGTTAATAAGCTGGAACTTTAGTCTGAATATGTCTTCAAAAAACTCCTAAATGTAAAAAAAAAAAAAAAAGACTTTTTTTTCCCAATTATGAACGACCCTGTGTCACTGCTACAGTACCACTCCAGTTCTGCTCATTTGCTCTGTTTAATTAATCACTTTGCAGACTTCTGGTAAAGCTTGCATAAGTGTAACTGCTGCCACTGTTTCCTAAAATCCAGCGGGTCACATTTAGCCACGACTGACAGACTCTCATTGCATTATGGACGTATGAAAGGCCTGAAAACCTTTTAATAAAAATGACAGGGTAGCTACAGTATGTAGGGTTTGAGGCTGAGCAGGACTGAAGAAATCTTATGCCCCAGAGGGACACCCTGCCTTTTGAATTCTGGCCAAAAACTGTCTGAGAGGAGAATTTTTGCAGGACTCCCTTTCTTGTTCGAGTGGGAAATTCCTCCCCCTGCATCACCTTATGTCAGACTGATTGATGCCGTATCTGCTTTGGGCAGAGTAACGGTCTTCTGTGTGCGTGCAGGTCTGCATGACAGAGAAAACCTGTCTGCTGTGTGTATGCGTATGTGTGTGTGTGTGCGGGGAGCCTTGGCTAATTATCTGCCTCTCTGCTGACAGTTGGTCAGTGAGATGAAAAGAAAATGAAAAGATAGAGAGGATTTCATTGCTGCTGGGGACTTTTTCTTCATCTCAGACACACTCCAAGGTGTTTATACTGCTGTTCATGTTTGTGGACAAGCACACAAGCCTTTAGGTTGAGAGGAGAGAGCTCCAGTGACTGCTACTTATATAAAGAATTTACCTTCCACACAGACTCTTATCTTCTCTCCCTCCCTCCCAGCCTATACAATTGACATAGTCTCAGCCTATTACCACACTTATCTTTGCCGGAGCAGCCTGGAGCAGCTGGACAGCTAGCTGAAGAGATCTGCTGCATGAGGTTCTTTGCTCTGTTAATGTGAGCCTGCAATTACTTTCTTTGCTGCCAGAACTGTAGACGGATGAGCGTGCCGCACACAGGAGAGAAGTGGATAACTGGATAACTCTTCAAATAAAAAGCCGATGATACCTTTGTGAGCTCTGGTACTGGTCACGAGCCCTGCAACTCTGTTCTGGAACTCGAAAATTACGTTCACACAATAAAATTGGCTGTTTATAAGGCTTTGCCTTCAAGCTGACAACCCTGCACACCCCAAGAATTCAATTCAGTGTGTCTGGTACGCTAATAATAGCTATACTGCACTTCATGCTTGGCATGAAGAGCGCTTATAAGATGCAACAGGAAACTAAGGGGTGGGAACCATCTGCATTCATCCAGTAACAATAAGTTTGAAATGTTAAGAATTACACCCTAATGTGGGAATATTGCATTCCACTAGGATAACAGCAATTGCTTTTTTGGTTTTTTTGGGGTTTTTTTTTTTTGTGATATTGCTTTAGCTTGCAGTGCAAAGCAGTGCAACAGGGCAACAAAAACAGTCCTCCAACAAATTTCATGGTGAACTCATAAAAATTTCTTTTGAAATTTGCAGTGATGCCATAAATGCTCCCTTCACTCACCGCATCACCTCTGGTGTGACCCAAGTTTAGCTCCTGAGAGCTCATTTCCAGCTGCCATCTGCTCATAAGAGCTTTTCAAAGCCATACAACAAGCAGTTTTACAGTGGATCATAGGTGACAGCTCTCTTACAACTCTGTGCCCCTCTTCACTCTTCTGCATTGGCATCAACAAGATTTCCAGGTTAATGTTCCTTCTGCCCACCAATGAAAGAAAGGATATGAATGCTGAATGAATTAGTGTTCCTTTTATATGATTTTCTCTGTCCTGTGTGTGCACTCTTGTGACTTTTTCAGCACCCAAAGTATCAAGGCAGTTGCAGATTACGTGGCATCATTGCTCATGCTTTGGCATTTGTCTGAAGCTAGAGGATCATTGCTGTTGTATTACTGGGACTCAGAAAACCATAAGTCTAGACTTGCTAAGCAAGAAAAATTAGCGGCAGTCCGATGGGAGTAAAAAGTTCTGCTGGAGATCAGTGGAAAAATTCATGAAGGCAGACACTAATGAGGCACTTCAGTAATAACCAACACTAGTTAGGCTTTAACACATTCATTTTTCAGGAAACTGCATGGAAACAGAAACCAAATAATTGCAGGATCACATTCTTATCCATATGTTTCAATACAAACAGCAAACTGTTCATTAAGGCAATCATGATGAATCCTGACGGATCAGATGGAGCTCAGGATTTATCCACAAGGCAGCAACTTTATTCCAAACTGTTCAATCATATAATCCTGGAGTGTGTGTAACAGTCGACTTCTTGGATGTGGAAAAGAGCACAGAACATTATTTCTGTCAAATCCTGACCCACTGAGTTTTAATAAAGTTATGCAGCTGTGAAATTATGCTTAATGTGCCCATCGCTCTCAGTTTAAAGAGGTACTTTTTCTGTCATGGTCCTGGGTTAGTTAAGATAATCTAATCTTACACAGCCAAAGATTAGATGCATCATGTATTTCTAGTGTTGGTTTTGTTACTGTGTTATGGCGAGTTTGCGTCTGTTTCCATCTCAGGTTATTTCCTCTTATTTTGTCAGTCCCTTGTTCCATGTATGTACATCTTGGTTTTAGTTTAGCTTCCTCTGCTCACCTGCTCTCGTCAGCTGTCTCCACTCTCCCTGATTACTTCATGTGTATATATTCTCTGTGCCCTCTTCAGTTCTTTGTCATGTCCTTGGCGGTGGCTTGTGTGCTCTGTGCTTCTGCGCGGTCCTCCTAGTTTCCAGTCTATGTATTTCAGCCTGAAGATTAAGTTTATTTTCCTGTTAAAAAAAAGCTGAGTTCATGTTTACTCCTTGTGTTCTGAATCCTGCATTTGGGTCCTTCTCTGCCTGCCACACAGCTGTCCATGAAATTATCATCTCTGCATGCTGTGTGATGCTGCACATATCTATTAAAGTCAAAGAATATAATGTGACATGCAGCCAGCTACATCTTTTACTAAGATTGCTGCAAAATTCTTAATTTCATCCAATACACCCAAATGACAAGACTTTAAGAATCAGACAACAATGAAAAAAGTTTCATATCTGCCAGGTTAACATTGATGTCCGTATTCTGAAACATATTTCAATATGTTACATGATTAACAAGATGAGAGTCAGTGTTTGATAAGAGAAGCAAAAGAGGCAGAATGCCTGAACGCTGATGATTGAGATGCTGTAGAGATGTGTGTACTTTTGCTGACTAAAGGCATGCAAATGGAGGCACTCTCCAGGTTTTTATTGTGGTCCAGCCTCTATGCTAAAAAAAACAATAAATGAACACAACAAACCACTTCACTGTCTGCAAAAGGTGAGTGCCTGTTATTCATCCAAAGCAAATATACATCTTAAAATGAGCAACTCTTCTCACACTGCCTCCACCCACTGCTCTGTTACGTTATATTTTGAAGACCACAAATAGACTCGACTTAACAAGAAACATTTGTGGTACTGACTTAGTGGTGACTCACAGTTTTCAGCAATTAATACATGATTGCGTGATTCATTTAAATGATCTCCTCAGGGCCTAAAGTGAGCCAGAACTGCATTGTGAAACCTTCAGTTAACCAGTTATTAAATCTCAGAAGCAGTTAAACACATGATAACAAGGGGATTTCATTTTCATGTGCTAGAACTTTGTGTTCCTTCCAACTGAGGCCACCAATATAGGAAATTAATATTTTTCTTTCTCACCCCTGTCATGCGTTCATGTCTGAAGATTTTAATAAATTTGCCACTTTGGCATCCAGCCATTTAGCCAGCTACAGAAGGGGAGCAAGCACAAAGCCTTGGAAGCAGCCATGATAGCTCATGTACCATGTGACTGTGTATTGGTAAATGTAATTGGGTAAATCCACAAAGAGCAGTATACATCAGAACTAGCAGCAGCACAGATCAGCTGATCATAGCCTGTCCATAAAGAACAAACTACTGGAGCTCACAACTTGTTTTTAAGTGGGTCGTTTTTCCCAACAGCACCTCTACTGAATATCACCCCACCCCACCATCACCACCACCCATTTACCAATTCACATTTCAACCCCTGATTCTCCTCCCTCCAGATTCTGAGGACTTGAACTGAAATACCAACAATATACATTAAATAAGCCCAGCTGCAAAAATAACAGTTTTTGTACTCTGGATCTTCAGTAAATCCTAAGAGTAGGTTTTAATTCAGAAGAGGGTTTGCACTGCTGCTGCGTCAGGTTCCAGGATTCTCTCTCAGAGCTCAAGCATTTCAGTGATTTCCCAGGGCCTCCACGACTTCTGTCTGTTTTAATTAGCTGTTTTCTTCTTTTTCAGTAGTTACAGTTCGATAGTGGAAGGGAGCTTCACAGTTAAGAAGTGAAACCCCACAAGCCAGGCATTATACTGATGACCACTGCATTAAATATTTGCTCCTTTTGGATATCAACAAAAGTAACACACTTCATCCAGGACTCACACTTGCTTCATGGTACTGATTAGTGAATTCATGATTTCTGCTAGAGTGGCTAAATTAATTTTGACTCACAAGTGTCCACCCAAAGGGAGTAAAAAAACATTTTAATTTCCAATTATCATTGTTTACCAAGGATGTGTTCCACTGAAAATGGTACCAATAATATCCATCCATCCATTTTCTTCTGCTTGTCCAATTTAGGGTTGCAAGGAGGCTGGAGGTTATCCCTGGGCAGGTCGCCAGTCTATTGCAGGGCTAACAAAGAGAGACAGACAACTACTCACTCTGATGGTCATGCTATTATTTTAGAATCACCAATTAAACAAACACATATGTCTTTGGACTGTGGGAGGAAGCCGGAGTACCTGTAGAGAACCCACACAGAAGTGAGGCGACGGTGCTAACCACTGCTCCACTGTGGTGCCCACCAGTTATATCAGAGACTATTATGTATGCCTCTGGGATACTGCTGCTTATGTTTAGTCAGCATCCCCTACTGAAATACTCAAGTAAGTAAAAATTAAAGGTACTTATATTTTGCTTGAATTTTCCATTTTGTGCAACTGTATACAGGAACACTTCTGCATTTTACACAAAACCTGTTGAAGCAAAACTATGCTCACAGTCATCCCAACACACTTCCACAGGCACGGATACATGGTAGAGGTTCACACTTTATTTGGATTGTACACAAATCCACTTTATCTGCTGCAGGCAGATGTAGCTCAGCCAGCTCTCCGTTGACACACACCTCACCGCCAGCACGTTACTGCATATAAAGAGAGACAAAGCATAGTTACTGAGCATACCAGCCGGGTGCACCAGCCACCCTCCCCTGGAGCTGAGCCCCCAAAACTACGCCTCACCCGCCACACCTGTGTGCTCAGACAACATGGGTTTGATGTCCCTTAAAGAAAGAGTGAGGAACAAATCAGGAACAATTTTGAACTTAATAAGAACTCCATGGAAACTTGGCTAATGTCTCCATCTAACTAATGATCTCCCCACTTTTTTCATTAGTTGTTTCTGTGTTCCAAACACTTTGCGCCTCTCTTATTACTATTATTTACATATTCTACATACACAATACAGAAAACTTCATATTGAGATAAGGGGAGAGGAAATAAGCTGTGATATGTTTTATTTATCCCAAAAGTTGGGAAATGTTTGTGCCACAGCAGCGAAAATATTAAACTCAACCTATAAAAACATAGCTTAAATTAAGAGGTACAGCTATGTGTACATAGTTTAGCCCCCTATTACCCTATGACAGCTCATTACTCCCCATGACCCTGAAATGGATGTGTAAGAAGATGGATGGATGGATCCTTAACTTAGACATACTGTATAGCATGAACAAATTAATCAGCAATTACTAGTCTTTAAATTGAACTGAGCAAAAAATGATGACAATATGCTATATATAGCTTTTTGCAGTAAAACATATTAATAACTTCAAAAGCACTATTTTTACAGACAAAGCAAAATCAGGATGCACAGAGGGCTGTTTATCAAGAGATAGCCAAACACTAAGGTAAAAATATATATATATATATATTATGATAAAAAAGGTAAGGTTAAGCTAAAGCTAACACAATAATACAAAAGATCTGAACATACTGTACAAACCACAAAAGGTAAAATGTAAGTATACACAGGTTGAATCAGTAAAACAACTAAAAAGATAACATCAAATAAATGCAACTCTATGAAAATGGATTTTAAGGAGCATTTAAAAAAAAAAAGCAATATATCATGTCAGGTTCCAAAGCCAAAGGGCCCTTGAACCCTTGACTTTAAAACAGCCAGAAGGGCCACAGCTGAAGATCTAAGGCTGAACTGATTTATATGGGGTCAGAATTTGTTCTGTAGCTTGGGGGCAGACCCAGACATATTTAAAAGCGAAGAGTAAAATCTTTAAAATCCATTCTAAAATGAGGTAGCTGAGAGAGCCAAGATATGATGAGTTCAAACTATTAAAAGTGCTGCATTCTGAACTCTGAACAGGAGTGTGACTTTTGATTTATGTAAAAAAGGACTTACAGCTCAGGGGGGAAAATAAATAAATAAATGACTTTGTGTAGTTGCCATACAGGGACTTTATTTTGTTCTGAAGAGAGTTCTTTGAAGGAAGCAGGAGCGGTTCTTAAATCCAACAGTACTCACAAAATTCTAGCAGGCTTTACATTAGCAGATAAGGGGCCAGGAAGACTGGCAATGAAAATAGAAATTTCAGATTTTCTGATTGCGGTCCAACAGTCCACATCTCTGTGACAGCAGCTAGACTTTTTGGGTCACCAGGTTTTTGGGAAAGACGTGTGTCCTCTGCATAGGAATAAAAAGATATGATCTTAGATGGTTTTCCCATGTGGGAACAGGTAAATATAAAATAGAATTGGACCTAGAATGGAACCTCTACTCTTCCTTCCAAACTAGAATTTCACTAAATTGAGGTGAGACAACGGTTCAATTACTGCATGCAGCCCAGGCCCAGTTTCTAATTAAGTGAATTACACTTGAGCTAAGCTGCAAAATGAAGCAGCCAGAGGGTGCAACCCATTAGCCTGGCAGTGGACAGGAGAGACAGAGAACCCTGTTAACTATCTCATCGTTTGGCAGGATGGCAAACAACATGACACCTGAACACCTTTAACGCAACATAGCCTGATTAGACCTGCTGTAAAAAGAAATCACTCTGCCCTGTGATGCATTACCGCTAAAGACTGGCTTTCATTTTTAATAACCTATCAGACAGAAATATTAAGAGAAATGAAGAAATACCCCACAACCAATGCAATTTTTCCAACTTAATAAAATTCTTTAAATGTATTTGGCTTAATGAGCCATCCAAGCCTAACTGCAGCTCCTCTGTAATTATTTCCTGATGAGGGGGTTGGGGAAAGAAGTCATTTTTTTAAATTCTCAAACATTGGACTCCACTTCTCCAATCCTTTCCCTCAAGTGTGACTCACGTTGCAATGGTGTACTTATTTTGTCATTCTTAATTAGTTCAGAAAGCCCAAAATTGTGTTTGCCAGCGTGTGGCACAGGTGCTTCTTCAAAATGATGCGGTTTTTTTTTTTTTTGGTGAACTGGTACGGTGGGGTGGCAGCCACAGTGATGCAATCACTCAGGCTTTCCTGTTTGTTCATTTTGATGGAGAAGAGTGCTCCGTGTGCTCTGAGGCTCTCTGACTTCATTAACTAGAAGGGCAGACACAATTAATAGATTGTCCACTTTGGGAGAAACGTTCGTCACCTTGCAAGATAATACACACACACACACACACACACACACACACACACACACACACACACACACACACTCATATTGTTTCTACCGTGTGAAAAAGCCAGTCACTTGCAGTCAGCGCTTTGACAGGGCAGTTTTGACCTGATCCCCGTTGCATGCAGACAGAAGCAGTTATCATGGTGTCAGGGATGGACGGGCAGCGCTGAGGTATTTACTACTGATTGGACTTGCTGTCACAATTCACCATTCATCACTGCATATTGATGTGCTTCAGTGGTTCAACAGCACTGTGTGTGAGGATGAAAAATAAGGATCAGTTGCATTGCTTTTCTACTTTACAGTGAGTCAGCATTTCTGCACGCATCCATCCATCATTTTCTTAACGCCTTATCCGACTTGAGGTTATTGGGGAGGCTGGAGCCTATCCCATCAAGATGCAGGGTACACCCTGAATATTTTTGCCAACCCATCACAGGGAATCAACACTTTTCCTTCACTAATTAAATGTTAATCCCACCTGCACTTTTTTAGGCTGATAACATACATGAAGGTCTGCCTCAGTCTGCTGTGTTCCTCTACAGTACCACACTTTCATAAAACACATCAATCCTCACCCAGCAGCTGGTAATGAGTTTGGGAATTCTGTCTTAAAGAAAGACATAACAGATCAGATGTGATTGCCTAAGGTCTAGGCTGCCCGGATGTGGATCGATCACTTCCATGGGAGGACACGGTAAGTACAGGGGGTATTAAAATTCTGTCTGACAAACAGAAATGTCATTATTGCACTAAACATCTGTGAGAAATCTCATCTGTTACATATGTATCCCAAGGCCCCTACTCTCCTTTCCAAACTAGATTCCTCAGTGTATTTGTAGCAATCGCTGCTTGTTAAATGAGGATATTGTTTATGCAGGTAATTGCATAAAAGCAGAAATAGTGATAAAAGCTGCAGGGGACTCTAAGTGGAAAATTATGCTTTTAATTCATGCCACCTGTTTCACTAAAACCTGCAACATGTGGCCATAAATATAAATGTAATATCATCACAGCTATCTAGAGGATTTTAAAGAATAACTGGTGATTTAAAAAAAACGCATTCAGCCCTGTCTAATTCCCTCCTTCTTCTTGGTATAGGTCAGATTTCTACATGAATGAGTTTCAGAAATGGATTCAGAATCACTTGTCCTTGAAAGGCTGTGTTCAAGCTGTACTCTGAACTGGGTCATAGGTTCAGTGGTATCCACCCTGAAACTGAAAAGGTTGATGTCCAACATGTGGAACAGGATGAAATAAAAAATTCAAAGACATGGAGATCATCTCATTGACTTCTGTGCCATCACACGTCACATGACAAAAGCTTTTTTCATCCAGAACATACTGGTCATCTGTTAAAGTTAAAAACTTCAACCAGAGTCAGTGTTTGATTTATCTGTTCTGTGTTACTGTACATTTACCAAGTAAACGCAAATCACTCTTATTAAGCAATCAAAACCACACTCTTATTGTTGTACAGTATTATGAACACTGTATTCCATTTCAGCTGCTAGATCTTCAATCCAATACACTGGTCCTTTGAGAATTTACAGAATTCACCTGGCAGGTTATTTTTAAAAAATCTTGGCAAAGGTGTGACCACATCACCTAATTTATCCTCATTGCACATTAGTGAATCCTTTGGCCTGATTTGCTGCTATATTTCTGGTCTTGTAGTCTTATGAACATGAATCTAGCTTTGGCAACATCGGTGTCCTTACAGCTTTAGCAAACTAGCCCGGAGATTAGGAGAGAACACCTGTGTAAGACAACTTTGCTAGCCCAACCTTGAAACGTGCCCATGACATTAGCAGGACAATTTAGGCATCAGCACGTTTGAAAAGATGACTCTTCATTTTATTATTTTCTGTAATATACAATAAAATATCCCAATAATTTGATGAATTTAGCTCAGAAATGAAAGAGTTGGGGTTTGACACTTTTAGCAAGTTTTACTTTTTTAACAAATCCCCCTCCTGATTTCTTAGATTTTTTACATTTGTCACACGTCATTTGTCACAAAATGCAGTTTTTAAATGATGATTTCACTTATCTCGGTAAAATAGCTACCCAAACCTATCTGGGCTTGTGTGACAAAGTAATTGCCTCCTAAACCTAATAAATGGTTGTGTCACTCTTGGCAGCAAGAACTACAATAAAGCATTTGTGATAACTGGCAATGAGTCTTTCACATCACTGTGGAGGAATTTTGGGTCTCTCTTCTTTGCAGAATATTTTCAATTCCACCAAATTGGAGGGTTTTCGACACAAGAACGCCTGTTTAAGGTCATTCCAAACCACTTTAACTGGATACAAGTCCAAACTTTGACTATTCCACTCCAAAACTTTGATTTTGTTTTTTGAGCCATTCAGAGGTGAACTTGTTGGTGTGTTTTGGATCAATGACCTGCTGCATAACCTCAGTGTGCTTAAGGTTCAAGGCACAAACTGATGGCCAGACATTATCCTTCAGGAATTTCTGGTAGAGCAGAATTATGACAGGTGGTCCAGGTCCTGAAGCAGCAAAGCAGCTCCAGACCATCACACTACCATCACTATGTGTGAGAATTATTGGGGATCATGTTTTTTGGCAAAGCCTTTGTCCATGTTTTTTGGCAAAGCCTTTGTGTTTGCCGTGGAACTCTCCCATAGGTGCAATTTTTGCCCACTCTCTTTCTTATTGTTAAATCATGAACATTGATGTTAACTGAGGCAAGTGAGACCTGCAGTTCTTTAGATGTTGTTCTGGGTTCTTTTGTGACCTCCTGGATGAGTCATCGATGCACTCTTGGAGTAATTTTGGCAGGCTGGTCACTCCAGGGAAGGTTCACCACTGTTCCACTGTTTGTACATAATGGCTTGGTTTGTTGGAGTCCCAAGGCCTTAGAAATGACTTTTTAACCCTTTCTAAACTGATAAATGTCGACAACTTTGTTTCTCGGCTGTTTCTTTAAGTTATGGCATGATGTGTTGCTTTTTGAGATCTTTTAAGCCACTTCACTTTATCACATGGGTACTATTTAAGTGATTTCTTGATTCAGCAGGTCTTTTATGTTTGCTGTTTAATTTTTAACTCTGTTTAATTACTTTTATAAAATGTTTCTTTTTTTTTTCTTTGGCCACAGCGTCTTTCGTTGAGGGGGGAGAGAGGCAGGGGGAAGATACAGGGGAGGACACGCTGGCGACAGGCTGGGACTCGAACCCGCGCCGCCCGCACCGCAACGCGGCATATGTATGTGGTTGCCTGCTCAACCACTGAGCCTTTTTTGCACATTATACATCTCTTCAATAAAGTGTTTATATTTTGTTAAACAATGGTGACTTTGTTGTGTGATGCTCTAAAATGAACCCAGTGTCTCATATGAGGTCATTTTTAAACAAACAAACAAAACCTTTCTGTTCAAAGATGATACTTAGTCTTTATATTTATCTAATCCATCTAATCACAAATAGCTAGGAGAAATGAAAAAGCCACAAGAGTTCTTGGGTCTCAGCAGGTTGTAATAATTTCTGTAGATCCTGAAAATAACAGTGTCCTCAGCTAGCTTCAGCAACCTTCAGTAGTGCCACGAAGAACGACTACTACTTTTTTTCAAGGAAATAAGGTGGCGAAAGGTCATCTTTAAATTTGTTAAGTAAATAAATAAATAAATAAAAGAAATAATAATAAAAATTTAAACATAATTACATACACACATATACTGTGTGCACACTATACAGAAAAAAGTGCTGGTCCACTCCTCTTAATCTTTGAATTCAGGTGCTTTCAGTCCACAGGTGTACAAAATCAAACATGTAGCCATGCAGTCTGCCTCTACAAACATTTGTGAAAAGATGGGTTGTTACAAGGAGCTCACTGAATAAGAGTGTGGTGCTGTAACAGGATGCGATCATAGCAACAAGTCAGTTTGTGAAATTTCTTCCTTCCTAGATATTCCACGATCAGATGTAAGTGGAATTATTGCAAAGTGGAAGCATCTCAGAATCGCAGCAACTCGTCCACAAAAGTGACAGACCATGATATGGTACAGAGAGGGGTCACTAAGTGCTGAGGAGCATAGTGTGCAAAAGTCACCAACACACTGCTGACTCAATAACTTCAGAGTTGCACTCTTCGTCTTGCATCGACATCAGGACAAAAGCTGGGAGCTCCATGGCACGGGTTGGTTTATATAAAAATATCTGAAATATAGCAAAACTATTAAGGTCCTTAGAAGATGAAACATGCAGCCTTGAAGAACTTCTGACCCTTGCTGCTGTTGCTTATTATTAAAAAACTAAATTTTTTAATTATTATTATTGCAAATTTATTACTTTTTTGCAGAATGCTCTTGCGTACTTTGCAAAGTATTTTGGTATCACAGGCAACACTGGTTTGAACAAGTCTTTAGCTCTGCATGTTATGATAAAGGTAATCTTGGGTAGCACACCCTCTTAACAAAACAGACTCTCTGTTCCTGACACGGAGGGCTGGACACAATCAGCCCAGAAAGTAAACATACTGTTTTCACAAAGCATTTATCTGATTAAAGAGGGTTCACTTTACTTTAAGTTATACAGTTTGACCTGTTTGTTTTTGACACTTGTGGATGAAAACATATCTGTAATCACTTCCTGAATGAGTGCCCCTCTGACAGCTGCAAAAAGTAGATTATTGTTTTTAACTGTATGAAAAATGACATTTAATCACAGCAGTGATGCAGACACCCTTTATCATCAGTGCGTTTTCTAAATTTCCTCCTCCTCATCTTGAAGCTTAGAGTCTGAGTTCAGCACCCACACACAAATACCAGCCCGTTCAACCACAGTATGTCACTTTAAAATGGTCTGACTATTCTGTATACCAGGTTGCCACAGTTACTACCAAGTGTATGACTGTAAATGGTGATGTGCCGGAAGTTGTACAGTGCAGCACATTGTACACTCCCTGAAAAGAGGTCAGTGAGTATCTGTCATTATTCGGATTCCCTGAAAAGGTTAATGCACTGCCTTAATAATTCTCCTCCCCCAGCTTTTTCCAGCATTGCGTTTTATCTTCATTTAGTGACCTATTATGCCACGAGATTTGAAGAGAGGAGTTTTAATGTTACAAACAAACAGAGCTGTCACGGCTCATTTCATTTTCTACCACTGCCCTGATTTCCTTTCTGTTAATGAAACTTGGCCTTCCTCATTAATTCTGTCTATACGCTGGAGCATTTCCAAAGCTCTATAGACCAAAAAGCCTACAGCTTTATAGTTTATTAAAATCTGAGTTGGAAAATGAAAGGCAAAAACCACTAAATGTTGCCAGGACACACAAAATCAATATAAATTTTGGGGAGAGAGGCTACCTGAGTTCAAAACTGCAGAGCACATCACATCATTACTGCTCTGCTCTTTTGTTCCTTTACTCTAATGGACTAGCTTTTAACATATTCTCTTAAGAGCAGTATTTAAAAACAATGTGAAAAGAAATGACAAACACAACAGCTAAAGCAGAGTTAAGAAGGCTACGTGATGAAGTCATTACTTCACTGTTTCCATTTTAGGGGGAAAAAAGGTCCTTAAAAACTACAGTAATACCAAGTACTACTTTACGCTGCACTTTAAGGATGTTATATAGTTTTTAAAAGTTTTTGGCTGTTTATATTAATTAGGCAGTCCCTTCTACTTCTAAATCTTAGTCAATTTATACATTCAGTTATTAGCATAATGGCTGCAGCAGCAGATAGCTACAGAGCCAGAAATAATCAAAACAAACATTTGAAAGCAAATGTGAAAAGGTCTATTTGTATTCTCTAGTTAAGAGTCCAAAAGAGACCTGGCAGTAACCACAGCCATAGCAAACTGCTGAAGTTCATGCTGACCATCAGAATGGTTAAGAAAGGTGAGTTAAGTCATGGTTGTTTGCCAGTCGGGCTGGTCACACAACCATCTTTAGGGTTTACAGAGAATGGTGAGCATCAGTTCTCTCAGAAAAAAAATGCCTCGTTAATGCCAGAGATCAGAGAAGAATCGAGCGACTGCTTCAAGCTGATGGGAAGGCAACAGTATGCTCAAACAACCACTCAGTGAAACCAAAGTATACAGAGGAGCACAGAGCACACTGAAGCTTGAAAGAGACAGGCCACAGCAGCAGAAGACCCCACCCGTGTTGTCAGCTAAGAACAGGAAATTGAGGCTACAGTTGGTGCAGGTTTACAAACATTGGACTGCAGAAGACTGGAAAAATTTCGGAGAGCAGGGCCAAAATCTGGCGAAAACAACTTCAAAGCATCCATCTGCCCTGCAGTGTATCAGTGGTTCAGGCTGCTGGTGGTGGTGTAGTGGTATGGGGGATATTTTCTCAGCACACTTTGTGCCCCTTAGTGCTGTAACAGAGTGACCCTCAGTGTACCCATCTTCAGATGGCTGCTTCCAGTAGGATAGCAAACTATGCTACAGAGGTCAGATCATTTCCAAAGGGTTTCTTGAACATGACACTGTACTCAAATTGTCTCCGGAGTCACTGGATCTCAATCTAATAAAGCACCTTTGGGATGCGGTGGAATGGGAAATTCACATCACAGGCAATGTGAGATGCTATCGTGTCACTATGGACCAAAATCTCTGAGGAATGTTTCCCGCACCTTGCTGAATCTGTGCTAACAAGGTGTATGTAATAAAGTGGCCAGTAAGTGTAGTCAAGCAAACATTTTATTTATTTATTTTTAACAGTGCTTGTGCTCCATGAATGGTGGAGCAAACAGGACTGTTGGATAAAGCAGCTGTAAAGTGTTCTGCAACAGCAGACTTGTTTTGGTTCATAGAGGAAAAAGCACGAGTGTTGATCAGGTCTGAATTTGGCATTCGATGTGCTGATTCATTACTGTGACCTGCTGGGAATTTATCATTAATGTAACCAATTCCACCTGTGCCTTTCACACTGTAATGTGTCAAAATGTTTCCTATGTAAAAACAGTATTGTCTGACAAAACAAAATTTTTGTATAACTTTGTGTGTAAGCCCAAAGCCTCCCAAAGCAGCGTCTACACTATCAAGAGACAAAACTAATATGTTGTGCTTCCACAATATTTGTGCATTAAAGTTGACTCCTCTTAGGCTGGAAAATGAAAATCAGATGTGTCAGTTTGAATTAATCCTCAAGGGAACATGAACAAGTTTCATAGTGAACATTCTCACCTCTGCTACATTTTCCCAGGCAGCTCTCTGAGGAGTGTGCTAGGGGCCTTCGGCAGTAATGATGGAAATAAATTTTCTGTCCAACAGAATTTACAGACAGGATACAATTTCTCTTGTGGCCATATATTTAGTTTTTACTTTGTGTATCATATTCTCTTTTTCTTAGAATTACCAGCTGTGTAGTAGAATATGGAGGACCAAAACTTGCCAATTGCAAAGTAACCCAATTACCCTTGTGTATTATTATTGTCTTTATTTCTTTTAATTCATTTGTTTATGTGTATATTTTTCTCTTTATTTATGTCCATCAAAGGTTTTTTTTTTAAATGTTTTTTAATACAATTCAAATGAGGGAGTTGTCATTCAAAATGTGCAGATTGATCTGCTAGAATGGCCATTACAGAATGATTAAAGACAAAAGCAGCACTGGTGATACTGGACGTATACAGACATGGTAAAACTGTTCCTCAGTTTCAATAATTTTTCTAAGAAAAACAGAAATTAAAACATGAATTAAAATATATTTTTATACAAAACAGTTGTAACTATGTTGCTTTGGTTAGTTAGTGGGGAAAAATGGAAATGCTAGTAGGCTGACCTTGCATTTTTTTCGCATTTAATATTAAGCTCCAGTTTGTGAGGATCTGCCCATTCAGTGACCTCAGCTGGTTTTTCAAGAAGACTTACTGAAGATTTTACACATGAAAATGACAAAGTGAAGATAAAAAAAACAGGAGAATAGTAGGCAAGTAAAGTAAAACCATCACTTTAATTTTATTGTCACCCCATGCACAACTACTGTTGTATTTTTTACATATAAACTTTTGCGTTACTGCCCGAGTGCCTGCAGTCCCTTTAGACACAAGCTGCATTGTTCTCATTTGTGCTTCTGCTTCTGTGTTCAAAGGCAGTGTGAGTATGTTTCTGTCAGAATACATTCAATAACAGGAATAAAAACTGTTGATGAGTGTGACAAGTGCATTTCAATGATGCATGAACTGCTTGTTTTCTTTGAATAATTTAGGTGGCTGTGTGACCTGTGCGAACTGAGCTGTGGCAAGCCACTCAATGTGTGGTATAGCGATTGTCCAACTTGTCAATGTTTTTCTCTTTAAGACGCATTGAAAAAGAAATACAAAAGGTAAATAAATAAATCTACAATCTGTGGTTTTCACATGAGCTTAGAAACTGCAGCGAGAACATCACAGAGAAGCTGCACAGGAAATATCATTAACACCACTTACAGAACTGATCGCACCCAGTGATATTGACATTAGCCTACTTTTGGTTTTCATCTTTTAAACAAAAAATGTGTGGAGCATTAGACTCAAATAGTTGAGAATGAATATGAAAACCAAGAGTTTTAAATGGCTACTAAAATTTGGGGTGGATCAGATCTTCCACCATAAAGAGGAGAGGAACTGGGAAGGGTGGGCGGTGGTGGGCGGGGGGAGTTGATGCCTTTATTCACTTAATTTGTTTTTAATTTGGTGTCTCGCAGTAATGAAATACGAAAGTTCTAATTGTGGCACTGCTGTATTACAATAATGGGCCCAGAGAACAAAACTGACACGATGTAATATTAAAGATACCCTACGGCGATTTTGACTGCTTAGGAGTGTTACGGAGCAATAGTTGTATTATGCGTGCATACAAATATTTCTGATTTCATACTGGTCTGCTGATCATCTTCTCACCGTAGCAGCAAATAAAGAAATCGTTTAATACTGACACGGAACGAGACGCTAACAGTCATAAATGAGTCAGTATTTTAGGATACACAGCTGTGCCCCACTGACAGTTGGCTGCTACAAAACCAAATCAGAAACATTATTAACCAACTTCATTTGGACTGTGCAGTAGACTGGAGGAATCATCCCTCACCTCAAAGCAATAATTTTATTTATTTATTTTAATGATGTGTCTTAAGCACACTGTAAATGTGTGTTTGCAATTAGTTTTACTGCTTGCCTACTATCTGTCCTTGTCAGACAACCTGTCCTACATTAGATGCATTAGATGGGAAAAGGACGTGTCATCCCAGAAAACAGTGAAGAAGCTTCCACTGTTGTTAATTATTTAGAGCTTAGAGCCCAGAGCAACTGGCCTGGTCTTTCCTTGATGTTGACTGTATGTTTTTCAGTCAACATTCAATTATTTCATGACATTCTGACTTTGAGAGACATGCCAACAACGTCCACCGCTGCATTATAATGTAGCCTAGTGTAAGTGGATTCTCCTTGCACTGCATTTGCTTTTCTCTCACCAACCTCCTTATGAAGATTTGCTCTGTCTTTTTTAATAGTACTGTATTTTATTAGAGTGAAATACGTTTACTTTTGTTTAGGTAACTGAGAATGCAGGTTAGATTTAGGGGAACTGAACTTTTAGGAGACACAGTTAGATGAAATCTGTTGGTATAACTAATATCTAGAGCTGATAGAAGTCGGAAATGCTGGCCTTATGTGTGTGTGTGTGTGTGTGTGTGTGTGTGTGTGTGTGTGTGTGTGTGTGTGTGTGTGTGTGTGTGTGTGTGTGTGTGTGTGTGTGTGTTTGACAATATTTGAACATGTGTGTACATGCATGCATATATTTGCATGTTCACACGTTGGTGTCTTAAGGTTCTCCAGTATCCGTTGTTGCCTCCATCTCCCTTGATTGACACTTGTGCTTCCAAGTGGCCATCTGCTCCTTGTTTATTCAGCCTGAATTGCAGCTGGTATAAGAGGCTGTAAATCAGGTAAATTGTTAAAGAGAGCAGTCTGTGTTGTTGCCCGAGGCCCATCTGTTTTGTGGTGAGGTGGTAGAATGGATGCTGCTTCTGAAACTCCTGTGGATGGAGTTAATCTGGGGGTACTCAGGCAGGAGCTGATAAAACACTGTGTATGTGTACATGTGTTTGCATCCAGGCATGAGGTGATCCCAATGGGTACTGCATCAATTTCTATTGCCCTTTATGATATAATACAGTCCCACTATGCCTTCCTTAAAGACTCTGATTGGCTGCTCATTTCTCAAGCCTGCTTCATATTGATCTCTGCTTCTTGAAATTCATTTGAAAGACTGTCAGCTAAACTGCAGCACATCATTTTATGGTGCCAACTGAATCTGAGCTACGAGCTACCTGCACATTAAAACGCATGATATCCTTGTTTGATAGTGTCATCTAATGTTAGTCTGTAAGCATACTGATGGTGACATTTCATTCATGGAATCACAGGGGAGCCGATTTACTGATAAATAATGCATTAAGAGATAATGGGGCACACTGTTTATGGAATAGCATTTATGGCTGTCATAAAGATAAACTCCTACACAATGATCTTACTTTCTGTGCACTCACTGTGCTTACTGCCTCTTTTCTCTAATCTTAAAGTCCTCTTTCAAGGAAAAGCAACTGTAGATGGAAAATGTGTATTACATGGTTTCACATGTATCACTGCCAGTGTTTAACGCCAGGAGTTAAATGAGATGAAATCTGATAGATTAAAGCTGCTGGGGATCCAAAGCCCAGGTTTAAAAATGCATCAGTGTGACATTTCTCATTGATTTTTGGTCTTCTGTCTACCCTCTCCACAAATGTTTCCATTTGTCTGTCTAAAGCCTTTTTGTGGAAGTACATTGCCACTAATTCTACAAGATAACAAGCTATGACAAAATAATCATCCACAGAAAGTACTGCAACAGCGATACAGCTCTCGGGCCAATAACCAGACTCTGCAGTCCAGTTACATGCAAGCTTTGGCAGTGGCTCAGCACTCAGGCAGAGAGAGCAATTCTCCTCCCACACAAAAGCATGCCTGCCACAACTTCACTCATAAAACATTTTTAAAAAAAATTTAAAAAAAAGGAGGCCAGTAGGATTTGTCGGTTGTAACTGGCTTGTTTACACTGAAGGAGGCCAGCTGCTTTTCACCACTTGAGCAGATCACCCACATTCACCTCTCTTGCATCTCATTTTCCTTTGCTGCTGATGACATTCTCTTGATCCGCCTTTGCCGATCTCATCTGGCATTCATAGCCTTCTCTGGCCTTGATTTCTTTTTTAAAAAAAGCACTGAATGAAGATCAGCCTCACTGTTTAAGTGTGCTGAGCTAAGCTAATGTTCCACAGAGTTTACAAAAAATGTGGGAAAATGTGAATAAAACCCTTATAGTAAATTAAAAATAGCATAAGCACCGCACATTAAATTACAAAACTAGGATGTATTTTTTAAGATAATAGTAATAATTTTGAATTGTGTGCAGCAAAACAATTAAAAAATATTGCGACCATTGTTTCGCCTCTTTTAATACATTCTGTGAGTGCTTATGCTACAATCACTCTAGGGAACAGAGTGGTCAGAGACTGTGGCGCAACCAAAATTAGTGGGACAGCGTACAATGAACTTGGAATCTCGATGCCTTTTAAATGACTGCTTCAGAGATGGGGAGCAGGTCTGTGACCACTCACAATCAGTTGCTGTTTAAAAAAAGAAACACTGGTGCAACAACATGGCTATAAGATGCAATTAGTCTGCTACCAGGTTGTAATTGAATGGGGTCAAGTAGGCAATTATATGCAATCTGCTTTGCTTTTAAATGCAAAGTGACATAGGCACTTGGCAACCTTGCTTTCATATAGGAATATAAGCAAAAAGCAACCAATCAGCAACCAGATGAACTGAGTTCCCTATTGCAAAAAGACGTGTAGTAGACTCAGACTAAGTCAGACTGATAGCAGTGTGTTGGCAATTTGTCTTTATAAATAACGCAGCAGTTACTTGCAAATATTTTACAGGGAGTGATTGCAGTCAGTTCAAGTCAGACCACAATTGTTTGGAGACAGGTTGCCTCCCACCAGGCATCCCGTGAAACTGCCTTGCAATTGAAAGTTTGGTCACTTGAGATAGGTCTCCAACAGCAAAAATAATCAATTTTTTTCCTTAGGAAAAAAAAAGATGCCATTTGGATGCAGTGCGCCTACACATTACATGTTAGAAGTAGGTGTATTAATTAATTAAGAATTTGATGCATGTCAGTGGCAGGTACCATTGGATCATTGGGTAGTAATTATACAGTTAAAAGGTTGTCTTTGAGATCAGTGTAATGCAGGTTTTGACAAAATAGTTACAGAAGAGGAAGTTTTGTTTGTTTCTTACAGCAGTTACTCTCTTTAATTTGAACAGTATGTTAGATAATGTGATATAGTGGGATAATTGAGAGGATCTCCCACTAAACATTGGGTTAGGATTATTTTCTGTGTTCTATGCTGTTGTTCATTCATTGGTGTGGGTTTGGGTTCCTTTTCTATAAAGGGGAGCGAAAGAAGGAAATCTGGGGTGCAGAGACAGGAAGCAAGGGGGCTGGAGAGCACCGGTGCAGCTGATTGAAACCGTTTTGAATTGGAAAGCTTACTTGGAGAAAAACACACTTTTAAAGGAAAATAATCTTTAACCTGGTCTGGCTGGTTCTGTTTTGAAAATAATCAAATTTTTTGGGGAATGAAAAGATCCACTTTTAGTCCGGGCATATGTGGAATTTTTAACAAAGGACTGGACTGGGAATTTCTGGTAGGAATCTGTGTGCTACGGGAGCCTAAGGAAAAAATTAGGAGGTGGCCAGCCTGATGAACCTAGGACCAGGATGTCATGTGGAAACTCAGTCCGCACTAACACGAGGCCTATGAAGGTGGGTGAAAACTTTAGGAAGTTGCAAGACCAATTTGTGATTGACTATTCATTCCTTTGAGTGACCACCTTTTTCTGTCTATAACCAGGCTGATAACCCTGACTGTGGTGTCCTTGGGCCCTGGACTACAGCCCAGAATTACACTCTATTTTGCTACAATTATACTATAGAACACTTTGAATGAAAATTAATTCTATTTCCAGTGTGAGTGTGGTGGTTTTCTACTGATCATCGTTATAACTTATTTCTTTCTTGTATTGAGGCAGTTTTTGCTCATTTTGTTACCACATTTCATACTGTGGTCATCATTTTCCAATCTCGAACTTTCACTAAATGAAGCTGGAATTCTAATTTAGATATTTAAATATAATTATTCAGCTGTAACCTGACAGGGACAAAATGTACATGACAGAAACTGAAAAAATAAATAAATATGGAGGAACAGACTCGGGGCGGATCAGCCCTCAAATCATTTGTTCTTATTAAGTAAAAAACTGTTTTTGTAACAGTTTATGATCAATTCATCTTTTAGTAATTATTCATTAAACATTTAATGTACCGCTGGGCTGTAACAACCTCATTTTTACAAAGGATTTTATTATTTATTATATTATTTACAGACAAGCTTTGTTTTAATGTTCCCCAGAGTAACCATTTAATCTAATTTGATTTAATATCAGCCTTCACTGATAGATGATAGCTCAGTGTCAGCAACACCATATTACTGCTATACTATTAGTTATTGTTAACAGTAAAAGTTAAGTAATAGTAACTGTTTTACATGCAGGGTAACTTTTCAAGTCTTTAATGAATGTAAATTAAATGGCTAAGCTTTTATAGAGCTATCTACATGTTGTCAGCTAGATTTGAGAAATTTCAGTATAATTTTTGGAAGGATAAGCCATTTCAAATAAGGAATACAGATTGAGAGACAAAATAGGCCACTATGATCAGATCCAAAAAACTAATCTGGAAAGGATGCAAAGGCATAACATACAGGTCACCAGGGGCAATCCCCTGGAGCTTTGAAGGTAGAAATGACTATCAAAGAGGCTTCTTCTCTACTTTATATTGGATGCTCATATTCACAATGTTACAGTAAAGTGGACACAGTATAAGAGTTTCATTATATGTCATTGTTCTAGCTTGTGAATCAAAGCCTAACCTTTTTTTTAAAAATGCATTTTACATTTCCTTATGAACTGAAAATTAGCTCTGCAAATATTTACTCAGTCATTTTGCACTCCATTCATTAATATAGACACTTTTCTGAAACATTTTGATGGCAGAGGAGCATGCTGGGAAATATATTACTCATACATAGTGCCATTTGTGAAAAATGTGAACTGGTTGATAACAACTATGCAACAATTTTTTTTTTCAGTGAGTACAGCAGCATTTTAAATCATGTTTAGCAAGCAAAGCAAAACAGTTGTGCTCAAAAGAGGAAGAAGGGAAGAGAGCAGGATGAGTGAACCACCAGGACTTTGCAATTGAGCAGCACTGTCAGTCACTTTGCTGAGCACAAGGCCCGAAATATGAAGTACTGATGGATGAGTTGTTTGTGTTTTTGTAAAGGCTTGAAACATTGTTACTACTTATATGTTGAAAATATGCATTCATACTGTGTGTGATATGTCTAGAGCTTGGTCATTTGGAAATGACTGTTGAATGAAGAATTCTATAAATGAGTGTGCTTGCTATTTGGTGGCCCATCCACTCACTCTATGAGGACCTGTGGTTAATTTGCTTCTCTTGTTTATTCTTATAGACAATGCAGTTATGTTTATGCTGCTTCAGAAACACTAAATCTGTTTTGGGTTGTGGTAACCTAGTTGAAGAAAACAGTGTGAGTTTATGACACGAGCTTAAATAAATGTGTCTCTTCCCTTGACCTCTAACTGAGGTTGCTGTCCTTGGTGCTGGTCAGAACCTGGAACCAAAAGGCTCAGTTTTCTGATTCATTATGGAGCTTATGATACCTTCAGGCAGATCTGGTTTGAAGTCTGATATAAGTGATCTTCAGTGGGGAATATGTTGAGGTTCAGGCTTTAAATTTCAGACACTGTACCTAACAAAATATAGTTTGACATAATTTCATGATTGAATCTCAGTCTGTGAACAAGTTTCAGTGTCAAATGTATTTAGAATAGTTATTACTACAGTAATATACAGTAAATGTTTCCAGCACAAGGAAACTGGGTGACAGTCTGACAGCTCCATTACCGTCCACAGAGTCACAGAGTTGGAAAGATGAAGACTACAGATTTTATTCTGAGCTGATAATTAATCCACGACATAATCACTGTCTCCATCCTTAGACTGATTATAAAAACGCTCATGTTAAGTACACAAGATAAACTAACATCTAACTGGAATTTCAGATTAAACTTTAAAGTATGAAAATGTAAACTTACGCCAATTAATTTGCACTTTTATGGCAGCTTTTTGAATGTGGAATGTCAGCTGGTTTGGGTTCAGCAGGAGGGGAGGAGTCAGAGAGTTTGATGAAGAAAACTTGCCAGCAAGCAGGTTTAGTTCAGAGTCTGTTACCCTGGTAACTGACTCAGAGTTGTTAGCCGCTCCCTGGAATAGGGCCCTGGACTTGAACCTGGAAAAATAAAGAAACTGGAAAACCCCTATTTAAATCTCAACCTCAGATAAACTTCAAATTTTTACCTGTTCTACATTCAGAAGTATTAAAATCTTTGAACCTTTTCCACTGTGTCCAGCTTTTGAGTCTTTGTGACTGTGACGACCATGGATGATGAATTCCCCAAGCTCTCTTTGCAATTTTACACTGAGAAATATTTTCAATGTTTTATAGTTGTGAATCATTCTTCATCTTAACTTCTGAAAGACTCTGTGAATGCTAGAAATTTCCCAATTTCTAACATGTGATATTCTATCTTTAAAGCTATGTTGTAAATGAGTTGTAGGTCATTACATTTTGCATTTATTTTCCTTTTTAAGGAACATCCCAACTTTTTTGGAAACATGTTTGAATATTGTATCTGTGAGAGAAGAGGCCTCTATCAGATCTTGAAATGCTCTTGACTTGTGTCAGGGTAACCTCAATCCCATACTTTGATTGCCGGCCCATATCAAACTTACGGTGCAGTATAGCGCAATTTCAGTATCTAAATAAAAGACATTTTGGGATGACGGTTACTTGCTTTCTTGCTGAGCGCAATTAGAAGAATGATACCACTCTCAGTCTGTAGCTTAGCTCAACGTAAATAGAGGAAAAGGCATAAACAGTTGCCCTGGCTCTGTCCAAATGTAGCAAAATTTGCTAAGCAGTGCCTCTCACAAACTGCACGAATTGTAGGTCTCGATGTTAACCATCCAAGCGCAGTGACAAGCTCAAAGTGGTCTGGCTGAATGGACTGTGTGGGTGTCTCCAAGTACAGCTGCTATTTTGGCTAATGACTGTGCAGCAGTGCAAAGTGCAAAAAAACTGGATGAATTGGACGTTAAATTGGATGGTTTGGTGATTAATACATTCACCCTTAGACAATCCCATCACTGGTCCCTTCGCTGTGCAACATCTGTATGAGTAACATATGGAGACAGAAAGAGCTGAGCACATGAAAAAAGGCTGCTCCACTAAAATGCACTCTTGTGGAACACCATGAACACACACCACCTCAAATGTGCACGCAGAGGTGGATGTTAACAGGGTACAATGTGCACTGTTCAATGATGATAAAAGTAAAAACTTTAGATAATCAGTTAAGCTATTTCAGTTGCATTTGTTATCCTTTTCCGTTCATAAATGTTGCATCATATAAGGCAACTGTATTTGCATTGTTATGCATTTCAAAAAAAAAGATTGGCAAACTCCTGGCTGGTGGCAGAGTTGGCTGGAGAGGGTAGCTCGAGTGACAGGGTTGGTGAGAGTGCCAGTGCTATGCAGCCTAAGCTTTCCGAGAGGCAGAGTTTGTCGTATGCGCTGTCACCAGGAAGGTCTGTGACGCATGAGGCACTCATTAACGCCCTGAAGTCTGACCCTGACTTAGCTAAGTGTTATGCAACTGTAACCGCCCCAAATAGAGAGAAAACCTGCTTGCCCTCTTACCTCATAGAAGATGGAGTTCTGATGAGAAAGTGGATCTCTCTTCAGAGAGAAGTGGCAGTTATTGATGCGAGTGGAGACTGGGATGATAGCTGGAAAACTGTATATCAAGTGGTTGTGCCTTCTGTGTTTCGTTGTCACGTGTTGACGCTGGCACATGACCAAAAAAATGTACGACCGAGTGCTTCGGCATTTTTTCTGGAAAAACAGATGTCGTGCATTTCTGTCAAACCTGTAACATTTGCCAGGTTACTGGCAAACCAAACCAGGTGGTTCCTCCTGCCCCACTCCACCCCATTCCTGTTATTGGGGAGCCATTTGAACATGTAATGGTGGACTGTGTTGGCCCGTTACCAAAGACAAAGAACCGAAACCAATTTTTATTAACGATGATGTGCATTGCCACTCTTTAACTCTTTCAAACAGTACGACAAGAGAGTCTTGATGTTTTTCACCTGGTGACAGTGTTTTGGTCATGCTGCCAATACCTGGCTTTGTCTGCTCGTTTCCCAGGACCCTATGTAGTGGAAAAAAAAGTGAGTTAGACTGACTACATAGTAAAGACGCCTGCCAGAAAATGACAAACACCATTGTGTCACATTAACATGCTTAAACAGTATCATGCTCGAGATAACCACTCACCGCAGCCCCCTAAGAAGCAGCCTCATCCTCTGTGCTTGTTTGTCGTGAGGAGACCGGGCTGTCTTCTTTCTCAGCACACACACATACACAATTGTTGTTATCGACTGAAAAATAAGATAGAGAAAACACTGCACCATCCACAGCAAACAACTATTCTGACTGACTGCCAGACCCAGACCTTCACATCACTTGTCATTAATTCAATTCAATTCAATTTTATTTATATAGCGCCAAATCACAACAAACAGTCGCCTCAAGGCGCTTTGTATTGTGGGTAAAGACCCTACAAT
>JASGAU010376479.1:0-12918 GCA_030220045.1 Australoheros facetus
CCCGACACCATAGTAAGAGAATCATTCGAATATCATGACCACCGTGCTTCACTGTGTACTGTGGCTTGAATTCAGTGTTTAGGGGTCGTCTGGGGCCCTTGGACCCAAAAAGAACAATCTTAATTTCATCAGTCCACAAAATGTTTCTAAATTTCTCTACAGGTCAGTCAGTGTGTTTTTAACAGTGGGACTTTATGGGGGCTTCTTGCTGGCAGATTAGCCTCACACAGGTGTCTTCTAATTGTCACAGTACTCACAGGTAACAGACTGTCTCTGATCACCCTGGAGCCGATCATTGGCTGAGTCTTTCCCATCCTGGGTATTCTTCTATCCGTTTGAATGGTAGTCTTCCGTTTTCGTCCACGTCCCTCTGATTTAACTTTCCATTTTAGAGCACTGGAGATCATTTTAGCCGAGCAGCCTGTTGTTTTCTACACTTCTTTATATGTTTTCTCCTTTTTAATTCAACACTTTGAAAAACGCTTTCCTCTTGAACGATGTCTGGAACGACCCATTTTTCTCAGGTTTCAGTGAGAAATGCATGTACATGTGTTCATGGCTTCATCCTTAAATAAGGGCTACCTGAGTGACGCCTGTTTTTTCACAGAATGAATGACCTCACTGATTGGACTCTACACTGCTATTATTTTGAACACACCCCTTTCAATTAATTATTCAATTACTCAGACTCAGGAGCATGCATATCATGAATGTTGGGTCTGTTGGTTTTCTAAGACTCTACTACACCTACTGGTAAATTATTTGCCATGTAGTAACATGATTTCTACCAAAAGTACTGATCTGGTTACTCATGTTGGACTGCTGTTATTTTGAACACAACTGTACACGCCCATCCCATAACATTACCTCCACCATGTTAGACAGATAATGTGGTATGCTGTGGATCACTGGCCGATTCCCTTCCCATCATTCTGGTACAAGTCGACCTTGGTTTCTTCTATTCAAAGATTTATTTTGCAGACCTGTGCCGGCTCTTTTAGATATTTTCTAGCAAAGTCTAATTTAACTTTCCTGGTCTTGAGTGTGATCAGTGGTTTGCACCTTTTCTTAATTTCCATTCATGAAGGCATCTCTTGGTTGCGTTCCTGACTTGGTCAGATCTTGTTAATGTATATTTCTTAAACGTGGAAATAATTCTGTCATGTACTTTAGTCTTCTGTGGTCTTTCAGTCCTTTTGGTGTTGCTGAGCTGCTCTGAGCATTCATCCTTTGGAACGATGCTCCAGATTTCTGATGTGGACACTTCTAAACTTTGTGCCATCTCGCTGACAGGTTTATTTGGGTTTTTGCAGCCTCCCTCACTTGCACTGACAGCTCTTTGGGGCTCATATTTAAAATTACATCACAGTGAAAGTCTATAAAATATAAATTCAACACTTTGAATACACTTCAGATATATCTGTGTCTTTTGTCATGAAATAAGGAAGCAGATTTCACCTGGCCAAAAAACTGCTCATCAGTCATCAGTCAACTGCCTCCTTCATTCAGACCCTCTGAAAATAGTTGTAATTTGACCGTTTATGTAAAGGTTTGAATTATATTTATATATATTTATTGATTTAATCCACTGCAGTCAAGTACAGAGGCAAAATTACAAAAATGGTCTTTGTCCCAAACATTATGGAGGGCCCTGGTGGTGCCTTTTTTATGCTTTATTCATTTAAGTGGCTTAACAATCAAAAACCATCATTCTCGTGAAAATGGTCAGGAACAAGGACTGAAAATGAGAAAGGCGGCAGATGCCAATGCTCGGCAGTTTTGGAGTCACAACGGGGTCAAAGTGCTGCTATAGTAAAGTCAGTGAACAAGTGTGTGAAGTTTGATGGCTCTAATGGAACAGTACGCATCGATGGTGTGAATTTAAACATCTGCGGTCACATTGTTCTCGATTTGTGGCCGACTTTAAAGTTTTTGTGGGACGGCTGACACAGAGGCTGTGACAACAGCTCAACTTTCTTTATTCAAAACAGAGGAAAAGAGGGATGACTCAAGATTTTTGCACAGCTCTATAACAGTAAAAATTTCTAACCAAAGGATGTTATGATGCACTTCTAAAAGACATTTTGCACACATCTTTGGAGTATCATATGTTGAGGACAAACTGCCTCCTTTGCTGCTGGCTCTCAGCGTTTCCTCCCTGGCAGACGGTGCTCAGCAAGACAAAACAGAAAAGCATCCAGGTGGCTCCAGACTGCCTGACCAGGAGGGCAGGCAGGAGGAAGAGGGAGCTGACAACAAGCACAAAGAAGAGCATGGCATGGAGATGAGCAGCCCAGGCATGGAGCAAACCCCAGTGAGAGCGAAGCTGGTGGAAGGAGCGTGGCTGACAGCTGTGAGGATGAGGGGGATCTTCAGGGTGCGACGGACAGAAGAGCTCGGTGTCATCTGATCTGGAAGTGTGTGAGTCAGAGCTGCAGGATTTAAAATCGCTCACTGGAAAAATGTCACCAACTCTTGAACCTCCTTCAGCTGCAGCGGTTTCCCGTTGCAGCTTATGGTGAGCAACGAGGAAGAATGAACTGATGAACAACTGGTTCAGCTCATCAGTGTTCCTGTAGCTCAGGCCTCACCATCTTGTGAGTTTTGGGCTGTTGTACAGTAGTAAATAGCAACTTAACACTAAATTGCTAGGTGAAGCCCCTTTTTAGTCATTAAATAATTTCTCCTCTTCATCCCAATCAAAATGTCACGAATGTCATCCAGCTGCTCCAGCAGCGTCCTCAGCAGGTATTCAATCTGACATTAATTATGATTAATCCACCAATTCTAATCAGTCCAGTGTACAGACACTAACCAGCTTTGGAGGCAAAGATCAAACAGTGGGAAAAAAAACATTTCTGCTCATTTCACACATTTATTTGGGAAGTTTCACACAGTTTCTCATGTTTTCGTCCATTTTCCAGTGGAAACGTCAGTGCTATGAGCTGTGATCCAAAGCTTCAAGACTGGTTTCTGTTTCTTGCTTCTGTCATGCACTCAACAGTTTTTCATAGGCACACTCAGAACTTGGCCCGCCCACCTCACCACCTCAGGCGAGTTTATGGTTTTCACTGAAACAGGGTGGCGGCTAATGCAAAGCCAATGCAGCTGTTTGGTTATACAGGAAAACTGATTCACCACAAAATAACAGATTAATAAAAATAAATGTAACAGCACTAGTTCAATACTGGCGTAATGCTCAGCTGCAATAATGACGCCACCTGCTGTTAATGGTGAAGCGGAAAATAGCCGTGTGCTTACAGCATGGGTGCACCGGGGCTGTTACATGGAGGCTAAAGAGGCCCGTGAGTAACAGAGGCGCGCACACAAAATCCAACCACATCACCTACAAACTGTGGCAGCTTCATCAGAGCGGCGTGTGCCTGGAGGAGCCTGCAGCAGTCCGGCCCAGGTGTAAGCTCCTCTGCAGCCCGCTCTCTAAAGAGGCAGGTGAAGGGAGTAATGAGAACACGTCCAGCGGCGTACAGGTTTGCCCACCCTGCCGATGACCGGAAGTTTGTGGGCGTAGGTACGTGGTGGTACGGCAGAAATAGGAGTCGTCGGAGCAAACATGGTCTGGAAGGGGCGGCGGCCTTGACAACGCCGACCCATCTGCCGCCCACCAATGAGAAAGGAAATTGCTGGAGGCGTGGTCTGAGGTGAGGTGAAACGCGCTTTGGGGAACACTTCACGGGACAGACCGGCTGAACGCTGGCTTGAACGTGATGAGGATCTGGAGCGCTGCACGGACGAGGCGCGAGCCAGAGACCTAGTGGGGAGGTGGGAGAAAAAAAACAAAAGCATCAGCATCAGTCAGTCCTACAAACCCCCAAACAACAACAACAACTCCCCTTTGCTTTACCTTCCTGACCCAGTGGCTGCAAGGCTGGGCGGAGGTGGATCAGTGCGCGGACTCCCATCCTGTCTGGGGCTGATGTTGAGGTTGGCGGTGAGCTGTGGCATCTTCCGGGTGGTGTCGAGTTTGGAGGTGGGGCCCAGGGGCTCCTTCCTGGTGTCGCTGAGCTGGGATGGAGGGCAGGGCGGGTAGTTGCCAAAACCTGGTCCTGTACTAAAGCGGACAGCCAGGCTGTCTCCAAAGAACGAGTAGAGCTCACAGTACATGGCAGGGAGAGGGACCGGGGTCCACTCCTCCCAGGGACAGCCGGCCCCGCCCACCTGGAGGTGGCTGGCGATTCCGAGGGCAGCCTCTGACAGAGGCTCTGGAGGTGGGCTGAGGCCCGGGGAGCTCACCCTGTGGTTCACAGCTCCCACCGCAGAGCCCGGCTGAGCACCGGAGCCTCCCTCTGCTGGCTGAGACAGAGACAGAGCTTTCATCTTTAGCAGGCGCTCCACTGCCACCTGCAGGACAAACAGAAGAAGTGCAGAGTGAGGTGGGCCCAGGCTGTCTTTCTACTCGTTTCCAGTAAATCACATGAATACTCACGTTCATCAAGTCATGATTCTATTAATCTTTATCTCTAGTACCATAATGAGGCATAAGGTCAGGGTGCAGTGATCCTTTTAGTTACTCTCAGAGCACAAACAAATTTTACATTTTCATTACAGCCACATTCAATCTATCTCTGATGCAGTGCCAATTCAGAATCACCAATTAACATGCATGTCTCTGAACTGGAAGCTGTAGTGTGCAGAGGTACAGGGTGAACATGCAAAGTCCAGCAGGGGTTCCAACCATGAACCTTCTTGCTGTGAGGCACCAGTGCTAACCACTCCATTTATATTTCACAATCAATGACTGGGAATTTCATGGCTCTCTGGGATGAAATTTACACAAGCCACTTTATTAGGTACACCTTGCTAGTACAGGGTTGAACCCCCTTTGTCTTCATAACTGCCTTAATTAACAGAGATTCAACAAGGTGCTGGAAACACTCCTCAGAGAGTTTGCTCCACGCCGACATGACAGCATCACTCAGCTGGTGAGCACGTGAAACAACAACTCTTCCGTTCCACCACATCCCAAAGGTGCTCTGCTGGACTGGGATCTGGAGTCTGTGGAGGCCACTTCAGTACAGTGACCTCACCGTCATGTTCAAGAAACCAGTTTAAGAGGATCTGAGATCTGTGACGGAGTTGACGCACTGCAGGACTTCAAATTCAAGCAGCTGCTGGCCAGCTAAGCAGACATAGTGGTGGTTGATAAAGGACAGGAGACCACAGCTGTGGTACATGTGGCAACCCCAGCTGCCAGCAACATCCAAAAAATACCAGGTCCAGGAGGAACAGCTGGAGCAGATGTGGAAGCATTAAGACCTGTAACCCCCAGAGTGAGACTGGCTCCAGAAGATTCTGATGCACTTTTATTAACAACTAAAGAGAATTATTGGTGTTTTATGCAGTGATAGCCTTTGTGTTGGAGTCTGATCGATCTTTTACTGTAATATCTATGCATTCCAAATAATGATCACAGGCCTTTTAATTAGTAACAACCAGCTGACCTCAGTACTGTGTTTAAGTCAAAAATCGGTCTCCCTATTTTGTGGAGTATTTTTGTCAAGTTTCAGATTCAGAAGCAGCTAATTAAGCAAAAACCCGACAGACGTCGCCCGGTTTCTAATAGCTAATTTTCTATTGATCAACTTGTCCAATAAAATCAACCAATTCCACTCATCCAGCTCATCACTGTGTGACAGCACCCAAAGCAGCAGCAGTACTGACCAGGATGGCTCCATAGACCTTGTGTCCGTCTGCTTTCACCTGGGCATTGGACACAGAGTAGTCATCTAACACAGCCTGGAGGTTGGCCCAGTACGCAGGAAGGTGAGGAAACAGCACCCGCTCAACAGCCTGCCGACAGAAACACAGGACAGCATTTAAAATCAGCGAGACAACAGTACAGCAATGACCCGGAGCCATCACACAGAAAGCTGCATCTGAATAATCAAAATGTGTAGGATTTCTCATTTAGAGAATAAATGGGTTGTTTTGAAATAACTGAATAAGTGCATGACTGAATATAGAACATACTACCACAATACCTCCGAACAAATGAAGTTCAATTTAATTTTATAGCATCAAATCACAACAAACCGTCGACTCAAGGTGCTTTATATTGTAAGGTAAAGCCTCTACAATAATACAGAGAAAACGACCCCCTATGAGCAGCACCTGGTGACAGTGGGAAGAAAAAAAAACTCCCTTTTAACAGGAAGAAACCTCCGGCAGAACCAGGCTCAGGGAGGGGCAGTCATCTGCTGGGACCAGCTGGTGCTGACGACTGTTACAGTAAAGTTTGATGGGTCTAGGCTTAAGTGTGGATCTATGGTGTGGATTTGAACATCCTAGGTCACGTCGTTATCAAATTATGGCCAACGTTAAAGTTTTTGTGGAACAGACACCGAAGCCGTGACAATCCCTCGACCTTTTCTCCGAAACAGCCGAGCTAACAGTTTGAAATATTTACTGACATATTTACAGATGCAGAACCAGAGACAGAAGCTGTGATCATACCTTCCATCCTAGAGCATGAAGGCCCACCACAGCTCCATAGTGGGAGCACAGGGGTCTCACTGGGTCAGACAGAACCTTCTGGAGAGAAAGCAAGATCTGGTGGTAGAGACCACTAACCAGATCCCCGTGAGTCCTGGAGAAGAAACACCATAAAAAAACAGTGAATGCTGGACTTCCATTTGTAAGGCAGACCGAGTGAATGCTAATGTTGCTAACATTAAGACAGTAAGCCCATTTCTGCCCTTTGTTAAACAAGCCTCCATATTTACTGTAAAACACGCCAACACTGGTTTTGAATGGGGACCTCTTCAGTGAGCAGTCATACTAAACAGTGATGGACTGTTTGCTCACCAAAAGATGTGGCTGAGGAGCAGGGCAGCATAGTCCCTGAGGGTCCAGTGGTCATTGAGTGGGTTGATGGAGGCGGCCAGTGGCTCCAGGATGCAGTACATAACACTGGAGACCAGGCTGCGCACATATGAGCCCAGGTACAGGTAGGGATTCTGGACCAGGCTCTTCACCATGTGCAGGAGTCGGTTGAGCTGCTCCAGGTCGTGGCTTACCGACTTCACCTGGAAGACAAATGGAAGACGTGCTGGGACTTGGATCAGCTGCCAGAAACACATTGAAACACTTGTCAACAGGTTCACTCATGCTACAAAATTTACGTCATTTTCTCCTGCCGTCTTTAGCCGGAGCCAAGTTCTCACAGCAAATCCCCGTACTGAGGGGGAAAAAAAGCTGGATTTGTGCAACCCTAAAACTTACTCCGCTGATGACATAAACAAAGTATGGAAGCAGGGCTGCAATCTTGGAGTTAGACTGGAGGTCCAGCAGAGCCACCTGAAACACAGAAAATGAGAAAAGTGACAGACTGTTCAGCCACAGAAAGTCTGCTCTGTTCAGCAGCAGCTTACCTTCATCAGGTGCAGGTCCTCTCCTAAGATGGCCCGTGTGATCTGCTGGTAGTACTTGAGCAGATCATCTGATAGAGACTGTACTGAAGTAGGAACTGGGACAATTTAACACACAGTCAGGCAAACACACTGCCATTCTCCAACAGGATTACACTGGTGCTCTCAGAGGTGGAGGTCAGCATTGTAAACCAAAGGAATTTTTAAAGCTTTTAGGATATTAGCTGTTTTTTTTTCTGTCTACAGGCCAAAGTACAGTGGCTGTGCATTGGGTTATGCCTGCTGTGTTTGAGTCTTACCTGTACCCTGAGGTTCCAGGTTACCTTTACCATCCAGGTATGACACATTGACTGGGAGCAAACATGAGACATCATTAGTAAATGATACCATATGAAGGGCTTGGAGCACGTTAGGTGGCATCACGAATGCTCCAGGAGGAGCCTGTGTCTGCAGCGGTGTACTGGGCTATACCTCGCACCAAGGTCTCAGCACAGCCTTTGGGAATGTTGGTGGCCAGAGCCAGTTCAACCAGATTCACATCCCGGTCCTCAACAAAGAAGAGCTCTCCTTCTTTCACCGATCGGAAGGGCAGAGCATCCTGGGCCCCGTAGCCACAGATGGCCTGGAAAACAGCAGACACACAAAGGGGTGACTCGCCATTCAGACCTGCTGCCCACTGAGAGGTTAAAGGTTTAATTGCAGGTTACCTCCACGTTGCTCCAGCGCAGAGCTCGGTTGAAGTCCTCCACTGTCAGCTTCCTCCTCTTGGCATGTCTCATGAACTGAGAGCTGCTCTGTGGGTCCACAACAAAACGACAGCTCATTACACCCACGGTTTCCTTTAATGTCAGAGCCTTACCCACGCAGTCAGGCTTCACTCACCTGCGTCGCCTCCCTAAGCCGATAGCACACGTCCTCGGCCAGCAGCGCCGCCACATCATCGCCGAGCTCCACACCTGCGCCCTCTGCCATCAGCCTGACAGACTCCCGGGACACCTCGGCGAAGCGGCGCTCCTCCCGGTCCGCCATGCTCACCGAGGACACACACAGACTGGCAACAAAACCCGCCCCAGCTTCTCTACATCTTCCTCCGGCAGGTCTTCAGAGCGCAGATTGTGTACGATGGGCCGAGTTTGGTGTGAGCTACGGGATCAAACTGCCTCTGCGGCCCGACAACAAGGTAGCGCTGCAAGAAAACACCAACCCCGGAGGCGCCGGACACCTCTGTGTGTAGTCAGTGTGTCACGGTAGCAGCTGAAGCAGCAAACGAGCCGAGTGCTGTGGGTTAGCAAGAGATGCTAACGAGCCTCAGAAGGCGGCAGAGAACTCAGCGCGACGCCTTTGACGTATCATTTAACGTCAGACTTTACCGTCAGAACAGAAACGCTACAGACTGGACACCTGTAGCATCAGAAAGCGCCTTTACATCGGCGTAGAGACCCCTGCCGCTCCGCAGCCAGGCTAGCAGTCACGACATTCGGCAGACCCTTCAAAATAAGGCCGTCTGTTTCCGGTCCGCGGCACTGAGGACAGCAGACAACATCCGGTAACCTTTGACGCGCCGTGATTGGTCGGTAAGCATTAGTAAACGTCGATTGGCTGACTGGAGCTCGGGTTGCGCTTTAAATAAATAAAAGACACCGTCTCAAAAACCTTTGTAAGGTGGCTTTTTGATAGACTCCAGATCAAAATAACTGCAGGCTTTTGGCCCAGACAGCTCCCGTTACAGGCCACCCTCTCCAGTTTATCAACACTTCTATACTTGGCCGAGGTCAGAGCTCTGCAGACTGGTCTTAGCTACTCATCCTCAGTGTAAGGAACCCTTCAGTTATAGAGCACTTCACTGGTCAACACGCTCTAGGTTCTGACCGGCTGCCTAACAAGCTGTCCCATTTCCATCTGTAGGCTTGATGTCCGGTCAGGGTACCACGCTGCCTGAGGGGAAGGCTCCAATTTCAGTTTGTTCATGAAAATGTTTCACCCATCAGCCAAGAGACTTCCAAAACTACTAGCACATTCACCCCCCATTGAAACCAAAACCACACAAAGATTAGTAAAAAGCTAGTTTATTCATAGTATTAAGGGCAGACATTTAGATATGTACAGTTTAAAAAAAAAATATTACATTTATAGCTGCACCTGTAGGAGTCTCTGCAGAGCTACTCCAGACTGAGCCATGACTGAACAGTCATGTTTGTTAAGGCCTGCTTGGGCCATCTGAAACGAGCTCATTTCAACTAGAACATATATACAAAAAAAAAAAGTGCCCTGGGGTAGTTTTAAAAACAAGAAAGTCTGCACAACTGTGCTGTAGTGTTCAGTGCTGATTTTGGTTCGAGATTAGAGTGCCCTGTTGGCCCAGATCTCCTGGGCCTTGGTGCTCTCCAGCTTCTGCAGGTGGAGGGCCAGTGGCAGCAGGAGGTCACTTAGGTGCTGGCTGGAGAAGGTGAAAGCATTGTGTGCAGTTTCTTCCGAGGTGGAGAAAGGGGAGGCTGCTGGAGGAGATGATGAGGTAGAAGAGTTTGAGATGGAGGGGAAAGGTGAACTGCATGGGGACGGCTGAGGCGACAGCAACCCTTGGCTTTGGCTGGAGGCTTTCATCCTGTTAGGGAGGCCGTGCTGGAAGTGACAGCGGGTTCCATACAGGCAGAAACCGAAGGTGCTGAAGGTACGGCACAGAGCCCCTCGAGACTTCCCCCCCTTGTTCTTTTGATGGCATTGTGGTTTTGGCGAAAGCAAGGTTTTTCCATCAACATTGGACAAATCCCGCTGGCCACTTACGTCGCCACCCTCCACATGCAGGAAGTTGCAGCGGGTGCCAAAGGGACAGATCCCAAAGGCACGGAAGGTGCGACACGGGACATTCCTGCGGCGACGGAGGGTGGGACGCTGCTCTGTGGGGCTGTGGACAAACAGGCAACGGCTGCCATAGTAGCAGTAGCCAGTTGTGTGGAAGCTGCGGCACAACTCTGTCTTGTACTTTGGGTGGTGGGAGGGAACGTGGAGTTCGTGGAGGCCGTGGGCAAACTGGCAGCGCGTGGCATACTTGCAGAAACCGGTGTCCGAGTAGGCGGTGCAGAGTTCTGTCTTGTAGCGGGTTGAGCAGACCCAGGGGATGAGGGAGGGTGAGGGCTCTGCAACAGGCAGCAGGGCCTCCGCCAAGGAGACTGCGCCTCCGCCACCATCTCCATCAGATTCCTCCACTGACAGTAATCTGTCCAACAGCTCGTCATCAGATGAAGACAGGAACAAGTCATCGCTACTGGTCTGAAAATAAAAAAAAGGTCAGAGTTTCAGTCAAGCATTGAGTTCTGCCTCACATTTTTTATATTTCAGGCTTTCCTTTAAGGAATTTGATGTCTGAAAGGTGATATTCATCCATACAAAAAAAAAAAAAAGAAAAAAAAAAAGGGGAAGGCATTTCTACTGCAGTCAGTTCAGCAAAATCAATCCAGATCCCACTGAAAGAATGCAAATTAATCCATATTCTGTAGAAAAATTACTCCTGTAAGAACTCCCCTAAAATGCATATGAACAAGTTTGGCTTGCACAGAGTACCAGAGTTTGTGCACTGAAAATAGTTCAATTTTAAAGCAAGATGGTCGAGAACATTACACACCTTACAAAAGTGCAGTTACCTTTATCTAACCTGAGCAGCATGTCAGTGCAGTGCAGGCAGCTCCAGCCAGTCTGCATGCACTGTAACCACGATTTGAAAAATTAAAGCAGTGTTGTGGAGGCTTCTCAAGAACCCCACAGAACCAGAAATTCTGTCCACCTGATGGAATAACAGAACGCTCAGAGAAAGGCAGGTTCTGCTCCAGGAAGCGTCAGGAAAACCTGACAGCGATCTAATGTAGAGTAGAACATATAGGCCTGACCCAGGCTGCTAATCGTGCTCCTCACGTCTCAGGATCTCACTGACTATAACAACAGGTACCAGCTGCTTGCAGCCACTTTCAGAAGCCAGAGGATTACCTTAGACATGGCTGCAAACGCGGAGCTGCTCGTAATGCTGCGGGCCGCCGAAACTGCGTCTGAGGAACAGGAACCAGTAAACCAAAAACAGAAAAAGGCCAGGACCCTCCACACCCCCTGCTTTGTTTCTGAGCCACGAGCGAAGACAAGTTCCCTGCGTTTGTCTTTTAAACCGCCTCTCACTTTCCCGCCTTCAGCTGAAATGCGCCTCAGGTGTGCTCTACGTCACAGGGGCGTCACCAGCGATCAGTAGCCTCCAGAAGGGTGCAGGTACCCGTCCGGTCAACGATGAGTGCAGGTCCCGAATCCCGGGAAGTGATTAATTGTGTTTTGTCGTGTACTATTAATATTTTCAATTTTTAAGTGAACCTTTGAATGGTAACATGATATTCAGTATTTTCTGACTGCGATCAGTCAAGTATTAAAGAAAACAATAAAAATAATTTTCAGATAACAAAAATAATGGTTGTTGCCACCTCACAGTGCTCCAGTGGTGGAAAACTATGAGGTTCATTGTGTCTTATTTACTTGACACACATAAAATAAAATAAAAAGATAAAGTACAACATAAGTGAGCAACATGTAGGAGCTAATGTGTGAGAGATATCAGTGAGTGTGCTGTGAGTTTGTGGAACAGAGCGACAGATGCTGATTCGCTGCGTCAGGACATCAGCCTGCTGTGACAGTCCGGCACACACTGCTCCCAGGCAGCTGTCCAACCATGAAGGCATTCACATGATCAGAGTACAGTAGATACTGAGTACAGCAGATACTCACTGAGTACAGTAGACACGCAGAGGCATCAGGTTCTCTTTAGAATTTCCAGCAAGCTAAAGTAAAACTAGTAACAGCAACACCCGCTTTTATTGAGGACCTGTTCATTTCCAGCTCCATGCATTTCCCTTCTTCGACTCTGTTACTGTAAACATGCACAATCTGCAGTTCAAAATAATAATTCTTGCATTGGTGTAGCCCCTCAGTTCATTTTCTGTCTGAAACAAGCCACTTTAGTACCTCCCCCTCTCTCAGTTTTGAGATTAATGCAAACATTTGATCCTTTGAAACAGTGCTTACAGCAAAAGATGATACACCAAAAATATTCAGTTCAATTCAATTTTATTTATATAGCACCAAATCACAACAAACAGTTGCCTCAAGGCCCTTTATATTCTAAGGTAAAGACCCTACAATAATACTGAAAAAACCCAACAATCAGACAACAGCCTTTGAGCACGCACTTGGCAGTGGGAAGGAAAACTTTTAACAGGAAGAAACCTCCAGCAGGACCAGGCTCAGGGAGGGGCAGTCATCTGCCGTGACCTGTTGGGGCTGAGGGGAGAGAGACAGGACAAAAGACATGCTGTGGAAGAGAGCAAGAGATTAATAATAACTAATGATTAAATACAGCGTGAAGTATAAACAAAATGAAAAGAGGTGAATAAAAAGAAACAGTGCATCTAGATTTAACAGGGAGCCAATGAAGAGAAGCCAATATGGGAGAAATCTGCTCTCTCTTTCTAGTCCCTGTCAGTACTCTAGCTGCAGCATTTTGGAT
>JASGAU010376484.1:3599-23304 GCA_030220045.1 Australoheros facetus
CAATATGCTTGAAACAGGTGGAAGTTGTGGTGTTTTTTTTTAGCCAAAGTAGAGAATGTAGCTATTTTTTCCAAAATTCTATATTATACAATAAGAGTTATACAATTTATTTTATTGCCTGTGTTACTTGTATTTGGACTCAGTGTTATTGCACAAGACTATATATTTTTAACTTCGCTTTCATTTAATTTATCATGTAACGTAGTTATTAAGCACCACAAACTCTTAAACAGGGACCTGGGTTTGATTCACCTCATATTAGGCGTGGCCTTTATTAGCGGTAATAATTTGTTTTATTTTAGCAAGTCTCCCATTGTGCTTCAGTTTTTTAAAAAGCAGTTCTAGTGGTCACCAGTGGAGGTGGAGAAAACCAGTGATTGGCATGTGGTGGTTCAGTAAATATATTGCACTGGTCCACCAGCCATCAGCTACACAACGTGATGCACGACAAGTATATTGCTTTGTGTGTAGATGAGGCTTAAAACTCCACAGGGAATCTTTAAAGAGCTCCTAGAATCACTTGCTTCCCCAAAGCTTTTATTTTGAAATGAGAACTGCATTTGAATTTTACTTTGAATTGATTGATTGATGATAACTATGAAATGGTCCCACTGCTTAAAGTTGAACGCCACCTTTGATTATTGGTAGCTTGACTTTATGTAAAACTGGCCACCGTCAGGCAGGTAGTGTGCACACTGAGGGAAAATTGTGTTCATTGTGTAACAGTTACTGTGAACATTTGGTGAAGCTGAATGCCAAGAAACTGGGCGTCACAAGTGCTCAATATGATCAGAAACCACAGCAAAAATCATAAGGTTTTATGGTGTATTTTAGTCAGGATGTGGGCTGTTTTTTTTTCTTAAAATAAGCAACTTTGTGAATGTGTTTACATGCACACTGAAAATATTAAAGACAGAATGAAAAATTGGAGTCGCTTTCAGATGAAAACAAAGATGGGCTTATAACAGAGTTATAAACTGCTGCAGCCCTGAGGCTTCAGTGATATTAGGGAATGCTTGTCAAAGGCAGTGAGGAGTCTCATATACAATCATATACATTCAAAAATGTGGATTTCCAGCCACCTGTTATGTTTAAAGTGGACCCATTATGTCAATTTCCAACTTCATATTCTTATAAAGTTAAGATAGCTGCTCTGTATGATCAAAGCAGTTCTTTTTTATCTTCCATTACAGCCCCTCGTCTCATCATCCTCAAAGGAGCTGTTTTAACCTTCTCTTTAAGGCAGCTTTCCTCTGATTGCTGCTCCTCTGAAGCGAAAGGTTAAAAAGGTTTTGAGAGGCAGGTGGGCAGGGCTTCTGTGCTGTTCCTGACATGACCATAAAAGGATAACCCCTCTCTTTGACATCATACCATCAAACTGAAAGTGAAACATGTCAGTTTATAAAATATTCCCGCCTGAAAAGCAAAACTCAGGGCTGCAAACACCAGCTCTTAATAAAAACAGAGCCTTAGTAATGTGAGATTGTGTGCATGTAAACACACCCGCTGCCAAAAAATATTTGGACTTCAACAGGTGTATGGGGAACCCAGCTGTGTGAGGCTTTAGCATGTCACACAATTTTATGAGAGTAAGTAGATTTATTATCCACACAGAGTGCAGGAAGGGTGGGCACTCTTACACTCACTGCATAACGAGGTTTATTCTTAATGCACTATATACACTTTATATACTTTTTGTGACTGCTACAGTATAAATGTGTAATGACAAACATTAATATGATTATATAGAAATCTATATTTTTGGTTTTGACTTAATCTTTGGTAACTTTTCATGGTTGTGCTTTGGATTGTTTGACTTTTTGTCTTTGCCATCATTTACAGGTCTATCAGGGGAGACAATGCAATACAGTGTGTTATAGTCAAAATAAAGGTGTGATAAATATGTAATCTCTTTACTTTGAGTCGAGAGAAATGAGTGGTTCTGTGCCCAGCCTAAATAAAAAACAATCAAATGAGCTGGACGACTTCTCCTGCTGTCTCTGAGAATAAAACACCTGCAATGAAAGAGACACGAGTGAAGGTTTGAACAAATCTTTAATAATCTTGTTGCATTATACATACAGCACCAGTTCATAGCTGGAGACAAAGGTATAGACATTAAGCTGCTACTGTAATAGAGATAAAAAGAGATACAATTTCATTAAAACTATAAACATGATCAATATTTCCAGGCTAAAATTATCAAATAGGATCCACACAGTTATATATTTGTGTAAATGACTAGAAAATCACCTTTTATAGTAAAATAGAAAATATGTAGAGGTACAGTATAAACATACAGTAAATTTGGCCTTTAAAGTATTCAGGGATATTTACACATAAAGAGTTTTATTCCAGTTTGAACTGATCTGTGTTCAGCTGCAGTCTCCTGTGTGATTTATGCCAGAGGACTGAAAGGGACTGACAGGCTGGCCTAGTCGTGTCTGACGCAGTAGAAAGCATTTGGACCCTTTCAGGAATATGAAAACAGTCATAACAGGCGCTACCAGGAATTTCATTTTCAGTCGCTGAGTATTAATGTTACGCCCCAAAAATATCAAGAAGTTCAGCAGTTCATATTACTTTCCCTTGTCTCGTTTCATGACAGGGAATTTTTACAGCTTCATGGCAGAACAGTCTCAACTTTTCTTATTCATATCTCTGCTTAAGTCGATAAGAAAATAAGAAATGTCATCTGTTATGATTTATTCTGCTGGAGAAGATCTTTGCTTCTATTCTGGTTTCATTCTCAAAAGATGAATTTTGGGTTGCGTCCTACTTTAAATCCCAGATTTCATCTTGTTCCTTTTTTACAAAACAACTGAGCTCAATGAGATAGGGATTACCTTTTTAAAAAAAAAACAGGTAGTAATAAGTCAACAGTATTTTGGCATATTAGTCACACAGCTGCTTTTAAAAACAGGTTTAAAGTACAATAACGTGACTTACAAAAGGCACTGGGTACCAGAGACCATGGAGCCAGTTGCAAGGAGACGTAATCAAAAAACAAGCAGATTCTGGTTAGTGAAAACATGGTTCTAATTAAGGGTACTTGGTAGCTGATGTGCTGGTTGTGCAGTGCATTCCATATTTTGCAGGAAAACAAAGGGTTATCGTGCATCATTTCCCTTTTTAACATTATTTTTCATTTGCACTTAACCTACATTTATCTGTATTTCCACAAACGGGGTTTGCCTGTGGATTTCTTTAATATTGATTTCTGTTCTTTTTTTTTTCTTTGAAGAAAGATGCAGCCTATGACACTAATGAAAAAATATACAAATAAAAGTAAAAGAAAGAAAAATAAATGTTAAAGATTTCACTAGAATTAATGTAATTATCGTGGATCTGTCACTGTAAAGAAAAACCTCTCATCATTAAGAAAGAGCATGTCTAATAACATAAATTTGTATATTTCATGTTTATTGAGTTATTAAATAAACTCAAAGATAGTTGTTTGGGCGTCTCTCTGCTGCCTCCTGCTCCGTGCTGACCAGTGTCACATACAGAGATGGAACCTTATTGGAAGAAGCAGTGAGACTTTCTTGGCACTACCCCCTAACTAATGGTTTTAATCATGATTATCAATCAGAAATCAGCTATAACTTTGCAGGGTTTTCACGGTGAAGATATTAATCAAATGTTTTGGTCATCACATCTATTTGATCAGAGCTGCTGAAGGGAATCATTTCTGTCCAAAAGTCTGTTTTTTTCATTATTTAAACATTAGTACAGGATTTGTTAATAATTCTTAAAGATATTCATTCACTTATAAAGGGTCCCTTAGGAGAAGGTGGTACCTTTTTCTCTGATCTAATAGATTGTGCAGCTTTGTCTGCTGTGCATGCTAAAATCAATAAAGGTCACTTTCAGGTGTTTCAGACATGAAGACTGTGACGCAGCTGAAATCTCTGAAGATTACGAGTTTCCTTCATAACAACTGAGCGTGAAGAGACTTAAAGTATTTTAGATTACGTGAGGTTTTATTAGATTGCTTTACTTATTTTGATCTTATAAATAATGATCATTGACTATACATGAAAGCAGCATGAGCAGCAGACATAGCTGTGAATCTCACACACAGTGTGTTTGGATTATCTTCTCATAATTCGAAACGTGTGCGCGTGTGATGTATTTTCTCTGTTGTGCGTGTGTGTGGATGTCTACATGAGTGACTCCAGGCTCTCTGCGATGTTGGTCTGTCCCAGCGGTACAGATCCGTTGGTCTCGGGACTCTGCAGGGCTCTCTGGTCCTCCTGGCTGCTCACCAGGCTCAGCACCGCTCTGTACAGATACTGGTACTGCTCCTGTAAGAGGCAAAAACACAGGTAACAGGCTGCACCTGATGCCTGTTTCTTTCCAAATTATGCTGGTGGACTGAGAATTTCGAGCCTTAAGAGTACTTACTATATCATTAAATACCCCAGGCCTCGTGAGGTTGGTCATCCGTGCCACCTGGTAGACGTCTACTGATCCCTCCTCCTCTAGCTGATTGGACAGGGTGGTGAGGGCACAAAACAACCCTGATGTAGCACCTCCCAAACTATACACACACACACAAACCCATTAATAACATTAAACAGATTTAATGATGAGAATGATTTTAATCAGAATCATACTTACGGATCATGTACGATCACTGGTCCCTGTGTGTGTCTACTCTGCTCTCTGACTGTGTTAACAAGATCAAAGCTGTTTCTGATCGGACTGTCTGGGTTGGGCCAGCAGGTGGCGCTGTACTGACGCACTTCCAACACGTAATTGTTCTGAATGGGCACAGATGAAAAAACAGATTTAGAGTCTCAGACTGGTTGTATTAAAACATTTATGTTATCTTATATTGTGTGTTACCTGTGGAGACTGGACTGTAAAGTCCTGCACCAAAAGTCTCTCATCATTGGACAGACACATGTGCTCCTCCCTCGAGTACGACACAGTGAAACCATCAATGCTCAGTGGCTGGTCTTTACTGGGCCAGTATACACCACACTCTTCTTCTCTCTGAGATAAACAGGAAACACATTTAAGTGTGTGTGTTATATACAGGTAACTCTAAGTTCTGTATAGAGTACGTGTGTGTTTTATACCTGATTGTGTGAGTCAGGCAGACGGACAACAATCTGTGCATTGTGTTCCCAGATCATTCTCCAGAAATCTGCCACTGTGCTGCTCAGAGGAGTCTGGCTCACTATGAACTCCTTAGTGTGGTGATGTCCCTGTGGAAGTACGAGCAGCATCACACCACCAGCTAATGTTTTGCTCAAGACAGGAAAAGTTCCCTTTAAATAATGATTTAAATATACAAATTCCAGTGGTCTCACCATCACGTAGGATGCATTGATGTAGCCTGTGGAGTTTGATTCTGAAGCAGTCAGAGAGACTCTTGATCTCTCCACTACACAGAGACATGGAGACATAAGTTAGCCATAAAATGCCCAAAAATAAGACAGCAAACTATAGTCCTGCATTTCAGTTAATTATGGATTTAAAGGTGTGTTCATGGGCAATTATTGAACAGGTGAGGCTGATAAAACCTTCCCTGCATCAGGTTACTGGTCCAAACTGCTATTTGTTGTCACAATCATGAACCAACAGAAAAAAAAATGCCACACCCATTACATCATCAATACAGTTAATTAACATGCACTTTTATGCAATTATTTACAGATTGGTTATAAAACATGTGTATGTCAATAGTGTTTATGAGAAATGAACAAAGATTCTGGGTCTGAAAAGTGAGGGCAATAAAAAAGTGCCTTAGAGCTGCATTCTTTGTGATGACCACCAGGTGGCGCCTCCTCCTCTGCAAAAGCAAAGTCGGCTCCTGTAATCTATGACCACTGTAAACATTTTCCCTGATTGTATCATAGACTCATTCCTTCTTTGTTTAATTCAGTAGTTTAAAAACCCAGGATAAATTATGGTCCCCATTATTGTTCAGAAGGATAATAAAGCAGGGTCTGATTTAGGGTGGGCATTCCTTATGAAAGACCAGTTGCTACCAAATGAACAGTCTGTCCATCTCACAGCCAGCTTTCATGACATGTGGTTTCAAAAAGCTAAGATGGCAACAACAAAGATGCTCCATTGAAGGCAATGGGTGACATCATGTTGGATACGTCCATCTTTTTATACAGTCTATGAATTTGCCACAGTACTTTAGGGTACTACAGCAAGTAGCACAGAGTCATGTTAAACCTAATTTACAACCCCACCTTCCAAGTCTGCAGATGTAGCTTCTTCAATATTTTCGGGCTTCCTGTATAACCAGAGGATGTCTCGACAGCAGATAATAGATATCTGAGCTAAGACTTCCTGTTCCATCAGCCAGTAATTGTTTGATACAGATAAAAAAAATCAAATAAAAACCAAATAATGCAAAGGAAGCCCACGTACATGAGATTAGTCAATACTGCTTGGACTACAAGTGGACAACATGTGGACAGCAGAAAGCTTCTGGTACCTTGTCCCTGGCCTACAGATTCTGTTAGTTCATCTCTATACAGAGTTCATACTAGACCCAACAACAATGCAGGTGACTGCAATGAATATCAGTGAGTATTACTCATCTACAAACCTCAACTTTCAAGCCAATAAAAGAGAAAAGTGAAGCTTAACTTAAGCTCCTCATCATGTCGTCTGATATTGTGCTTATGTCAGTTCTTATTACATTCACAAAAGTTACACTTAATGAAATTAACATAAATTAACTGCAACATATTGCAACATGTTGTTGGGAGTTGCCTGCTTTGCCCAGTTAGTAATCCAGATCTGCTTACCAGGCATCAGAGCTCTGGCTCTGTTCCTCTCAGCATTGCCATCTTTCAGGGCGGTGCTGTAATCTGCGTGCTTTGCCTGACGCTGACTAATTAACTGGAACACAATAAAGACATTTGGTTACATTTATTGTGTACATGTTAGGAACATGAGGTCGGTGGAAAAAAGGAAGCATGCTGTATGCTGTACCTTGAATTGTTTGTCCATACGTGTCCTGCCTGTTGCACCAGGGGTCAGGAGGTCAGACACGTAACTGTGCAGGAGGTCAGAGGTCACCAAGGTGTCGCGGCTCAAGACAGCTTCAACCAGAGCATCATGGATGAACACATACTGCTCCTAGAAAAGAGTGAGAGCAAAGAGCAGGCTGTTCTCAGTAAGGTGCTGTATGTTTAAATACTTTTATCTAGATTGTCTTTATATAAGTGGTCTAGTTTGCCTGCGCTTGAATATAACAGTAGTAGAAATTACTTGCTTTGAGGTGCTCAAAGTACAAAAAAATCTCTTAGATAAACTCAGCAGCGATGCATCTTTTCAAAATTCACAAACTTTACTGTAAGCAGTTTCATGAAGAGGCTACTTTTTTGTACTGTTTGCATCCACCAAAGGAAAAAAGAAGCACACAACTGAACTGAGAGGTAATGCCACATGCATCCCTCTGCACAGTGACATGATTATTATGCCAATCAGTTCAGACCACATTACACTGACTAACAATCAGTTTGTGGAAACTTACACTTATTTGCTTGTTTGCACATGTTTAGTTTTGTAATACAGGCTTTTATTTCCCAAAAAGAAGTACGTTTGTGTAGATTCTCAGTCATCCAGGTCATAGTAGTCTCAAGAGTTTGAAAAAAAGTGATTGGACTTTTTTGAAGACATTTCACCTCTCTTCCAAGAGGCTTGTTCAGTTCTGAAACCAAACGATGGAGAGTCGCAGGTATTTAAACCCTGCCGGGGGTTGTCCCCTTTGGAAGTGGTCGCTGACCCACTATTAATCTATTGATCATGTGCATCATCACATGAGGGGTTTCGGGTGAAGCCACTGTGAGACTTTGCCCCACCCTATTAAGTGACCTATTGAAATCACCTGAAGTAGAGTGGGGGTTGAGGGGTTGAGGGGTTGAGGCGCCTGGGAAGAGATCTCGAGACAGCATTGTAGGTGGCTGACAGCTGGTGTCATAATCACCTCCTCTGTTCAGTGATGGTCGTTCACAGTGGACATAGATGATTCTTTTATTCCTCTTTCAAACCATCTCTTTTTCCCAGTCCAAAATGTGACCATTGGCATCCTTGAGAGAGTGACCATTGACCTTTAGGTGCAGATGTACAGCTGAGTTTTGTCCTGTCAAGGTGGCTATTCTATGTTGTGACATGAATTTGTGAGGTGGCTGTTTGGGTTCTCCAGTGTAGTGGTCTGAGCACTCCTCACTGCTCACATACTTATCTTGTGTTTGGGAGTTTTCTCCTTGGGATGAACCAGTTTTTGTGTTAGAGTGCAGCTGGGTCTGAAGCACACTGGGATGCTTGGAGAAAATTCTCCTGAGTTTCTCTGACAAACCTGCTACATAAGGGATGACCATGTTGTTCTGCTTGTCATTCTCTTTCTCCCTAGATGGTGTCTGACCTTCTTTCCTGTGCATCTTCACTGATTTGATGAAGGCCCAGTTGGGAAGACCACATGTTTTAAGGGCTTTCTTTACACACGTGTGTTCCATTTCTTTCCCTTCTGCGGAGTCCTGATTACCCCAAGTTTGTGTTCAATTCAGTTCAATTATAGCGCCAAATCACAATAAACACTCTATACAGTTTATATTGTAAGGTAAAGACCCTACAATAATACAGAGAAAACCCAACAGTCAAAAAAAACAAAGCACTTGGTGACAGTGGGAAGGAAAAACTCCCTTTTAACAGGAAGAAACCTCCAGCAGAACCAGGCTCAGGGAGGGGCAGTCATCTGTCGTGACTGGTTGGGGGTGAGGAGAGAGAGACAGGACAAAAGTTCCAGTTGGTGGTGGGAGTCAAAGAGTAGGTACTGGTCTGTGTGTGTGGGCTTCATATAAACATCAATGCTGAGGCTTCCATCTTCCATCCTCAATGAGCACAGCACAGTAACCTGGCATCCTCCCTGTTGAAATTGATGTTTTTATCCATTGCGTTGATGTGCTCAGTGAAGGCGTCTACTTCTTGGGTTTTGATTGTGACCCAGGTGTTAGCTATATACCTGTACCTGTGGCTAGGTGCTATCCCTTTGAAGGAGGCCACTGGTACAGATATTTGGATGACACCTGGGTCACAATTAAAACCCAAGAAGTAGAAGCCTTGATGATCAACACCTTTTTTTCACACCTTGACTCATGTGATGATGCAGATGATTATTAGTGGGTCAATGACCACCTCCAATAGGGACAACCCCCACTAGGGTTTAAACACCGGGGACTCTCCACCTTTTGGCTTCAGAACTGAAGGAGCCTCTTGGATGAAGGTGAAACATCTTCAAAAAAATTTAAAGAAGTCCAGTCACCTTTTTTTAAGCTCTTGAGATTATCAAAACGAAGGTAAATTCAAACAGTTTTATGTCCCTGCAATATCCTCTTACCTCTGTCTGAACCAGGAAATTCCTCTGTGTGCGGACATGTTTTAGAAAGCCAAGAACATTCACTGTCCCTTGATCCTGGATCTGCTGCAGCATGCTGTCTATCACAATGTAGGTTCCTGTCCTTCCTACCCCAGCGCTGTGACAGACACGCATCACATGTTAACACTACGTACACCATAAGGTTGGGCTCAGTATTAAAGCACAATAAATCATTCACACACACTCTACCTGCAGTGTACCAACACAGGTCCCATCTCCTGTGTGCGGGCCCTGGAGGACGCTCTGATGAAGGACAGGACAGGCAGAGTATATTCTGGGACACCCATGTCCGGCCACTGGGTGTAGTGGTAATGAAGGACTGTGTGTTCAACTCTCCTTTGAGATGCCTGGAGGTTCGGCGAGAGTGTGAGAATCAAACCTCAAACCCAGTTTGGACTATCACTGCAGAGGGAGGGGGGCTGTTTGTGTATGTACCTTATTTGCGGTATCTCTGACTGTGAAAGTCCGCAGTGTGTAGTAAGCAAGTGTCTTGGTGTTTTTCAGGGTCACTTGGTAAGGCCCATAATCTTCCTGGTTCTCCTCTGGCCAGTACTGGTCACATTTTGTCTGTAGAAAGGGGAAAAAGTTTTATTCTGGGGATGTAGTTTAACTTTAGGCCTAATACGTCTGAACCACAGGCAAACATGTCAAACGAGAAATCTTCAAGTGTGTAACAGAACCAGACTGCACCAGTGTAGCTTCTGCAGTTTGTCAGCTGTCAGCCTGCAGTGAAACAAAATTAAATATCTGGAATTGGAAAAATGTAATTGGTGAAGAAGTTTGATGTGAATCAGTTGGTGTCTAGTCCTGACAAGAGACAGGAAATATAAACTAAAAAGAAATCAGCTGCCTGGAGTCAGTGTGTATAATATCAGATAGAAAAATATCGCTGCGGTGAAGCTTGTGTTTGTGTGAGCTCCTACCCGTCCTTTCTCCTTCAGATTGGTGATCATGACAATAACTCCGATATTCTGCTGCCAGATCATCCTCCAAAAGTCTTCCCTGCCTGATCTGAGAGGCCCCTGAGCTGCGATGTATGCCCTCGTCCGCTCATAACCCTGAAAAAAGAAACACCTATGTGCTTGTGACAGCTTGGATGTAACGTGAACATGTAAAAAAGAAACTTTACTTACATCAACAAAGTTAGCGTTGATGTAGTCCCCGCATTTCCCATCTCTGTCCAAACTGTTGGAGAGCTTCACTCTGCTGTGGTCATCTGAGAGGAAAAGTGTAATTAGTTACATTCCTGCTGGCTTTCACCGTTAAAAGTTCAACAGTGTACGCGCTGAAGGACGACATACAGGCCAGTATGTTTATGTATCTGTTCTTGTTTTTATTGTCAGGGTGATTGGAGCTGTCTGCAGTGATACCCATGTCCACTGTGCATGCCTGCACCTCCTGAAACACACAACAGAATAATAATAAGAATGACATTAATTGCTCAGATGAGTACAATGAGGCTGTTTTTCTTATGAATAGGCACGTTGCAGCATTACAATGTGATGGTCAAGTACATACTGCAAAGAAGCTACCGTACAAGAAATAAGCAGCACTGAATGATATCACATTAAATAAGAAGGTGAGCTGTGTGTAAAAAAAAAGAGAAGATGAAATAAAGGCACATACTGGGATGAGAGTGTTCTAATTTTTGATCTAATGTGTGCATCAGACTGACGGTGACCCTGTATTTAAGCCTCATATTTCATAAAGTTTTGAGAGCAAAAGGCGACTGTTAATGGCAAGTCCCAAACAAGCAGGAATCTCCAGGGCTGCAAAGCCAACAGGGGAAGTATTAAAAAAAAAAAGCAGTTCCTGGAGTGGCCACTTGAGGCTGGGTTGAAAAGTGACATTTTGTAGCCGAAATGAAGCATGTTTGCAGCTTGGTACATAAAATGCTTATCCCTTCATGGGGAATGAATTTCTAACTCACGTTATTAAACTTTCTTCAAGGCTTAGAGTTAAGGACTGTAGCTGCTTTGTGCCAACATTGGTGGCGGTTGCCATTAGCCATTTGCTAGGCCTCGCCTTAGCTAGCTTGAGTCATGGAACTAGCGTTTCTCGACTGTGTTTGCACCTTCTGGACTGTTTTAATGCAACCATGTGTCAAATAATATGGCTTACTGTGTAGTTAAGTGTACTAGCAGTCCTTCCAAGTCTATCCTCCAGTTTTGGTAAGTGAAATTATCGTATTTTATTTGTCTGTTTCTTTGTCTGTGCATTCTACTCATACAGTCAATGGATGCAAGTTGCAAGTCTTAGCTTGTGCAATTATCATAGTATCTCTGTGAGAGTGTTTAGCTCGCACTCAAGGCCATGTGTTGTGTATAACATATGGTAAGGGCAGTCGAGGTACCCATACATTTTATTCACTGTTAAAACATCATGCAACACTAAATTTACAGCAGAGATTTTGTTTTGTTTTTTTACAGTTGCAGGGTGTTAGAGATAAAACTTGTAAATAAGGACAAGAAAACAACAACACCTCTGCAACAGGAGAGGGATGGCAGGCGTCTTACCTCGTAGGACTCTTTGACAATCTAATGGAGGGTGGTGAGGATGCAGAAAGCACGACGATGGTGGAGATGAGAGGAGAGTGGGATAGGGGGCCAAGATGATGGACAGACAGACAGACAGACAGACAGGGAGTCAGTGCAGGTACAGGATATAGGGGTTCAGATACACACAGAAAGGTGTGTTTAAAGTTCACAGTTCCCATCTGAGCTGTGGACTTTAAACTTGCAACTATGTAAGCCATGTTCTATTGTTCTACAGGTGTAATAATAAATGAGGCTCATTTTAATGTAAAAATGTAGGTTTATTGTTGTGGCAAAAGAAAAAGTAAAAACACAAGCCCCCCTGGCAATTATAAGGGAGAAGTAAACTTCATCTAATCCTATCTGTGTGTTTCTTAGGAGGTTCATGCTAGGAAATAGGGGTGACTAATGTCATGCAAATGTACCTGTTGAAATTAATCCACATATTCCTCTCAAATGGTTAACCAGCATTCAGATGTGTCAATACTCTCCACATAAGACTATTATCTTTTTTTTTTTTTGCACATTCAGTACAAGCAGAGATGGAGATTTTTAAAAGCCTGAAAGTCAATAGGTAATTTGCAACTAACTGTCCTGGCATTTACAAACCTGCCTGTCAGTTGTAAAGTCCTATTTTCAGGTTGCCATGTTTGAATTTAGAGTCTGGAGTGAGAAGAAAGCTGCACTGTCATGGTTAGTACCAAACTAGCCTTCCTGTATGTTGATGCTGCACATGGACATTACACATCAACACTGCGCTAAATGATCTGCCTAAAGAACATGATGTTAATAGAGATATGGAAGAGCATTAAGGGGCTATGACAAATGAGATACTGCACTTATGCAAGGGGCCAAAGCTAGGTGAGCCATTTATATGCTGGTTACATTTTTATACAAGTAAAAATACAAGACAAGTAAGATTTTAGGAAACTCACTAAAAGAGCAAACATACTGTGATTCACTGGAGTTGTTTTTAACAAAAATATATTTTTCTGAACTCAAATAATATGACTGGAAATCTCACGGACCTCAAACTCCTTGGAGAAAGTGTTGGTGGCGTGGAGCTCCATGACATGCTTCACAAACTGCTTCACTGTCAGTGGCTCGTGGCCATCTGGAACACAAGACTGAATATTTACTACATGCTGCTCACCTCAGCTTAACAGTGTTTCAATTGGCAATTAAAATAAGACTGCTAGGGGATCCTGTGAGCATGTTACCTGTAGCCAACAGCAGGGGTGTAGACGGAGCAGATACAACTTTAGGTGACGTGTCATCTGGGTAGAAATTGGCTGCCTGGAAACAGTTTCTGTGACATATACACACACAATCTGAATCTGAAGTAAAGTGCAGGGGTAAAAATTATACAGACACTGTATGTTTGAGTAGGTGTGTACCTCCAGTAGATGAGTATTCCCACCAGTACCAGCAAACAAAGGATGGTGAGAGTGGAGACAATAGCCAGAGGAATGACTGTCCTCTTCTCCCGGTCCACACCCTCAACAAGCCCGACCCGAGACTCATGGCTGCTGTTGCTGCCCTCTGAAAGAGAGGAGACAGAGATGCTTGAAACTGAGAGAGAGACACAGAGGAGGAGACAAGTTTCAAGGTCAAGAATGAATTTTTAATTTAATATAGTATAATATATTAATAATATATTTACATGGCACAAAACAAAAGTTAGAAAAGATATATGAAATTATAGTGACAAAAGGTTCAAACCTTTACCAAAAAAAAGTAAGAAAAAAAGCCAGTGTGCACTTTATATAAGAGTTTCAAACTGCTCCCCAACAACTCCTGTGAAAAATGACTGGTCAGGAATTAAATGTGGCTCTGATGACCACTGGGACAAAATAAATAAGCAGTAATCATAACATTGCTTATAAAGGTATTATTGACTGTATTCCATTCAATCATTAAAAAAACTTTTCTCAAGTCAGTGAACGTTGGCATCCTCGAAGAAGAAGAAGAAGAAGCATTTCGGATGAGAGGTGAAACATCTTTGAGAAACAAAAAGTCCAGTTGGCCAGTCAAATTCCAGAGACTACTATGACCTGGATGACTGAGAACCTACTTAGACTTTTCTTGTTGTGGACTTTTTCTTTTCTTAGACTTTAGTGCATTTCCTACTATGACAAGTCAGAATATGTGGCCTGTTATCACCTTCTAAGATGATATACCTAACATGTTTGCCAACTGTTTCCTACCATGGATTTATTAAAGAGATCTCTATTCTATGAGTCAGGCTTCCTGCTTTTTTTATAGGCATGTTTTTGGCTATATAAAAAATCCAACTCCAATAATCACTCTTCTTTGAGCTCTGGTTTGGTCTTCTCAAACACCTGAGAGGAAGATCTGGGTCTTTAACTGCTAAAGACTCAGACTGAGCAGAACTAGTTGCTCTGGTTAAACGAAAGCAGAGTAACCGGGTTGTGTTCATCAGCTAGTTGCTCTGTTCCCTGTTTGAACTGAACACTGAACACAGCTGTGTCAAAGGTGGTAACACGCTTTCTGGAATCCTTCCACATAACACACAGTCATTTGATCCAGCTCTAACTGTCTGTGCTTCCACCAGCATTAATACTTAATACAAGTTAAAATGAAGAACAGAGCACCACCTTAAACTTAGTTAGCTGCTGCATCATGTGCTGGAAATTTGACTACTATGCCACATTCTATAACAAAGAGGCAGGGCTGTGTAAAATACTTTATAGCATGTACCTTCCAGTTGCTCCTCTGTTGCCTTGTTGGTGTCCGTCAGTCTGACTAGAGGTACAAGAAGTCCCAACACAGGCGTTCTTGCACCATCAAACAATAACCCATCCATACTGGAGAACTCCTGCACACCGTCTTCAGCTACAGCCTCTATGTCCTTTTTACTGCCTCCTTTTATGTATTCTTTATCCTCAAAAGTTGATTCAACCCCAATAAATGGACTGTCAAGGCTTTTCTTTTGATTGTCTTTATCAAGGGAACCACCATGGCCTTGTTCTTCACTGTGGTCAGGTAGTACGGACTCTGCTGCAGGTTCATTCCTACTGGCAGACAACTGCTGATCTTTTCTTCTTCCGGATACAAATTCTTCAGCGCTGTAGTCCCTCCGATTGCCTTTGGCACCTTTGACATCATTGCCACCTACAGCTTTGAAATCTTTTTTATCATTATTAAGTACCTTTGAATTTTCTCTAAGGTCAACTCCATCATGCTCTCCAGAGCCACTGACATCCTCAGCCCCGCTGCCACTCTCGCTGTATACTGTCCTTCCTACTACACTTACCACTTTAGTTTCTATATTTTTTTCTTTCAGCATATCCTTGATATTCCTTAAACTCTCATGTGCTTTTCTGTCTACTTTCTTTACTCTCTCATTGTCAATGTCTCTTACTCCTTTTCGTCTCATATTTTCTTCTTCCTCGCCATTTAACTCACTTTCATTCTCCTTTCTCTCTTTCTTTGTCTCTGTTTCAGGCTCTTTGTTTTTGCTTTTTGTCCCATCTCTATCATTGCCTTCATCAGTGACCATCCTAGTTGCTGGTGATCTACTCTTTTCTTCAAGTCTAATAGTTGAAATTGCAAACACTGTAAATTCAGTGTTAACTGCAGCAGCTTCATTAACTTCCTCATTGAACTTATTGCTACCAAAGCCAGAGCCTGATCCACTGTCTTCTGTTGGACTATCTGAGAAATCCAGACTTTTAGAATCAAATAATTTTACTGCACTGATGTTGGAGTCATCCATTTGTCTATCCGCCATGGCTTCCATTTCTTGGATCTGACTGCCACTTTGTGAATGAGGAGAATTGGGGTTTTTATCATCAAGAGTGTTTGTTCTTGATGAATTTATGGTACTCCAACCAGAATCAGGAAAAGAATAAGTGGCAAATAATTGATCCTGAGAAGAAGTGGTAGAGATTTGAGGGTATTCTACATCAGTCTGTACAGGAACAAAGGATGGCTCTTTAGAGGACTTGTCATTATGCTGAAAGATAACACCACTTTTCCTGTTTTCATGAAGGGCAGGAAAAAGACGGAAAATGTCAGTGTATTTGAAAGGTGTCTGTGATGGAGGCATTATACTGAAAAAATCTCCTTCAGCAGAGAATGCCCATTCAGGGACAGAGACTGTTGAGACTGCAGGGTCGATGACCATCCTGTTTAGATTGCTTGTAAAGCCAGACGACTCATCAGTGGTTGAGTCTTCAACTCTCGGTGTAGGTGTATTTGCTGCAAGATATTGCAAAGTGAAAAAAAAAAAAAAATCCAAGACACCAAGCTTACAGAAATATCTCCTTTTGCATTGTGTTTCTCACACCATCAAAGATGGAAGAAAAAGAATTATCGACATCTTCATACCATATACAAGAAGTGAAGCATTGTTCTTCATTATGATTGTGAAAAGTCACCACAGATGAGGCACCCTACAGATAAAGCAAAGCTTGCATTCTTTAAAGAGGACAGAGGAAATGAACAACCACCAGAGTGTGCTGTTGAGGCACAGAAAGAATTCAGACAGAGAAGGAATCCCAAAGTAGATGATAATCACCAAGCTTGAGTGGATCCAAATAGATTGCATTGAAAACAGAAACATAACCTTCTTGAGGTACATTCGGAAAGATTTGCAAGAGAGTCAAACATATGACTACTGCAAATGACAGAAACCAAAGCGAGAAAGGAAGCTGCTGATTATTACGCTAATCATCAACGGCACCAGATTCTTTCTGGCCATCACATTTACCATCACCACCAGCATTAGTCACATCAGCCACTAAACAAAATGCCACACTGATCAGAGAGCACAGCAGTGATTAGCCACACAGTCACAGGCCATTAAGAGGAGAAAAGCAAACATCCACCAGCTGTCTACGTTACCACTGAATAACTTAATTTAATTGTGCTCTTGTGCAGTAAAATCCATCAAAATGACAATTCATAAATGATTTTATTAAGAACTGGATATATTTTGTTTAATTAAATTCTAGATTTATTTCAAGAGAAGGTGTTACATCTTACCACTGAACATGGGCTGAGTCGTATGCATCAGCGCTCCAAGGAGAGAGGAGGTGGTGAAGGACTTATAAACTGAATCGCCAAGTGTGTTGCTGGGCGTTGCCACCTTTTCGGTGATCCAGAATGAAGACGGGGGTGATGTTTTCGGCAGGGGTTCGTTCACAGGGGCGGCGTCGTCGACAGTGGGCGGCGGGAAGCCTTTGTCCACTTTTTCACCTGTGAATAAAATGTGAACAAAGATGGTATAAACTGAACCTACATGATATGACATCAGAGCTATTATGCCAAAACATGCCAGGACATGTCATAAACCATACGATATTTCAGAAATTTATGTTAAACTAATATTAAATGTGGGCAAACAGTTTCAATCTGAAACTAAACAGTAAAAGGTTTACACCATTTGACAAGTGCCCAGCAGACCTAACCTTCTGTTTGTACCTGTTAGATTAAATTCCTTCCTCACTCTGTGTGAAAAGCTGAAATAGCAGAAACAAACAGAAATAAACATGAAGAAGCACTTCCTCTCTAATCTGACCTGGCACCGCAGAGGCAGACACTGTTGGAGGGGAGGTGGTGGCTTCCTGTGGCATGTTGTTGACTGTGTCTTCATAGAAGATATCTGTGACTTGGATATCCTCCACAGGAGTGGTGTAGATCTCTGATGGGTGAGAAGGGAAGCTATTTCCACTGGCTTGGAGTGGTGGGCTTTGATCTCTTGTCTGTAAGCAAAGAAGATTGAATTAGGCTGAATGAACACGTTACCTTAAATTGTTGCTGCATGTAACACTTTGAGTCTCAAGTTCCTGTTAGATTCAGCATTAAGTTTCTTCAAATCAAAGGTTTTAAAGTGAGAAAATCAACATAAATTGAGGTTTAGAGAATTACCTGATGCGGCAGCACTGACAGTGATGCCTCTTCTGTGATTTGCCGGCGAACTGCTGGCAGAGAGGTTGTCCGGATAACTGGAAATAGGAAACCTGGCTGTTCGGTTATCTCAGTTACCCATATTGCGCTATTGCCGTCAAAACCAGCATTGGTGAAGGGCCGGTGTGTCTGCACCATCTGGTCACCATCAATCCAGTTCTGATCCACATCATGAGACTTTTTACCTGGTTTCTTTCTCACTTTCTGAGAAACTGTGGGGTTGGTGGGTGTCTCCAGGGTTGAACTGGTGCTGACCTGGACTGGGATGTTCTGATTTGCTTGGGTTTGGTCTGTGGGCTGGTTCTCGTGGTTCGTAGGGTGGTTCTGGTAAACTTTGGTCTGCTCCACTGGGATCTCCTCCACTGGGCTGTTGTCCTCTGAAGCCAAATCCACCTGATTCTGCTTCTCTGACTTCTCCCATTTGACTATGGAGAGCTTAAAAGAAGAATAAAAAGTAGCTGTGTCATAAGATGCTTGGTTGTAGACCATGTTTGAAAAATGATGAAATTTTATGCCTTCACCTCTTCTTCTTTAAATCTGGTATCATTACTGTTTTCCTGGTAATCCCAAATCAACATGCTCCTTATAAAGTCCCTCACCACCTTTTATAATGCTCTCAAAGCCTCTATAAATGTAATTACAATTATTTACATAATAATTAGATTCACTGATTTGATTGCCTACAGGTCAAACGTCAGCACTACAAAATAATTGTGCAAAATTCAGCTCAATTATCTGGTCAAGTGAAAGCACAGATAACACAGTCTTACCTCCTTGTTGCCTTCCAAATCCTTTGTGACAGCTTCAGGGTCAGAATCACTTTCTAGAACAAGAAGAAAGAAATAAAAGTTGCCACTGCAGTGAACACAAAACAAAACAAAAAAAGCTCTTACCAGGCACATGTTTGTGTGTCTTTGTACCTGGGTCTTCCAATGGCATGTCCACTATTATCTGATCGCTCCATCGTCCTCTGAGTCCATTGGTACAAACAGCCACCACCTGGACCACATAGCTGCTGTTGCCCAGCAGGTTGGAGATGATGGCACCCTGCAAAGTTACATGGCTGACTTTAAATTTCTGTATTTTGTCCAACTTACGCAGATTTTTACACTGGATGTCCTTCCTGACACAAACTCAAAGAGATGCGTCTCTTCTCAATGAGATTAAACTTTTAAATGTTGTGTAAAAGCCAACACATGTTCAGCTTTATAATAATTGTTGTTTCTATAATCCTCAAGCCACAAAGTAATTGCACAATAAACTGTTAAATTAAGAAATAATCATTTTGTGTGTTATAATAGCATCTTAAATTTAGATGAGTAAGACAGCTTATCATGTGCTGCAAAACCATACATGAATATAAAATAAAACAGATTTTAATCATTCACCACAATCACACTCCAACAGAACAAAAATTCAGAGTCCACAATGAAAAACATTCACATAAGGATTGACACTACAGTGTGTAAGTGCACATACAAATATAAGATATACAAACTAAAGACTTGCATTTTATAACACGCAGTCATTCTGCCAGAACTGTCAGGCGACTCAGGAGGGGAAAGCAGTGCTCCACTCACACAGTTTATAGTGCGGGTGGGGTGCTGCTGACTTCAACTGAGGCTATAGTTGGACGGTGGAAGGAATACTTCGAGGACCTCCTGAATCCCACTGACACGCCTTCTGTAGTGGAAGCAGAGTCTAGGGACGAGGGAGATGACTTGACCATCACTGGGGGTGAGGTCACTGAGGCAGTTAAACAACTCCTTGGTGGCAGGACCCCTGGGGTGGACGAGATTCGCCCTGAGTTCCTGAAGGCTCTGGA
>JASGAU010376493.1:0-12037 GCA_030220045.1 Australoheros facetus
TATATATATATATAAAAATTTATAATAATAATAATAATAATAATAGTACAGATCAGAACAAAATGATTAGCCCCCTTGTAAAATTTCAAGTTTTTGTCAAAAATTTCCCATGCTTTTTTAACAGAGCAGGGACTTTCAGTGTAGCATTTCTAAACCTACTAGATTTATAAGTTATTTCTATTTGCACACAATAACAGAATTATTTCAGAAAATGCCCCAAAAAAGACCAGGGTCAGTATTATTATTCCCCTGAAAAAACAACCTATTTATTGATGGATAGCACAACCCACTGCTGTGCAATGATGGACTTTAACTTTCAGAGCTCATAAAACATACACACATGCTACCCCTCGATACGGTCATCTCTCTTCCTTCCCTCAAAACACCTCCCTCCAGACAGCACAGCACCCCTACTCTCCCCCCACCTCCTCCTCCCCCACTACAACACAATCTCCTCCAAGCATTACTGCGGACAAGGTCAGGGATCAGCTGAGGAAGCTTCATTCCAGTTCAGCAGCGGGCCTGGACAATGTGTGCCCTTGACTGCTGAAGACCTGAGTTGCTGAAATGGGTGAACCACTTCAACGTATCTTCAACCTCACTCTGCTGCTGGGGAGAGTGCCCACCCTCTGGAAGACATCTTGCATCGTTCCAATCCCGAAGAAGGACCGGCCTAGCGAGCTGAATTACTTCTGACCGGTGGCACTTACCTCACATCCAATGAAGACGTTGGAGCAGCTCTTCCTCAGCTTTCTCAGACCCCAGGCGCAACACGCCCAGGACTGTCTGCAGTTTGCATCATGGGCAGATGTCAGTGTGGAGGATGCCATCCTCTGCCTACTACACTGAGCACACACTTATCTAGTAACACACTATGCCGTCCTGGATTAAAATCCTGCAGGGCACACAAGAACCCCCTGCTCACGCCAGCAAATGTCCAGACCCTTGTGAAGTTTGCCAATAACCATCTGGATGATCCAGAGGAGGCATGAGAGACCAAAATAGAGCTTTTTTGGTATCAACTCCACTCGCCGTGTTTGGAGGAAGAAGAAGGATCAATACAACCCCAAGAACACTGTCCCAACTGTGAAGCTTGGGGGTGGAAACATCATATTTTGGGGTGTTTTTCTGCAAAGGGGACAGGACAATTGCACCGTATTGAAGGGAAAATGGATGGGGTCATGTATTGTGAGATTTTGGCCAACAACCTCCTTCCTCAGTAAAAGCATTGAAGATGGGTCGTGGCTGGGGCTTCCAGCATGAAAATGACCTGAAACACACAGCCAGGGCAACTAAGGAGTGGCTCCATAAGAAGCGTTTCAAGGTCCTGGCACTCCAGCCCCCAAACCTGAAAGATCTGTATGGAGGAGTAGGCCAGAATCCCTGATGCAGTGTGTGCAAACTTGGTCAAGAACTACAGGAAACATCTGACCTCTGTAACTGCAAACAAAGATTTCTGTACCAAATATTAAGTTCTGTTTTTCTATTATATCATCAAGATCATCAAGAAATATCATATCATATCATCAAGAAAACTAGTGAGAGATGTGTCTAAAGACCCCAGAACAACTACCAAAACTACTGAATGGCTTAGCCAAGTTGGTAATTGTAGTCTCAAGGAACAAAATCAATAGAACCCTGCAGAGGAATGGACTGCAGACCAAGAAAAACTCCACTTTTGCAGGAGAGACACATTCAAGCCAGACTGAAGAATACTAAAGACAACGTGGAGAAAGATTATGCATATTGGAAGTGCGTCCTTTGGTCAGATGAAATGAAACTAGAGCTCTTTGGCCAGAGAGATGCTGTTTATGAACACTGTTCCCACAGTGGAACACTTGGCCGTAAATGGTAAATGGACTGGTTCATATATGTACATATATGCTCTTTTCTAGTCATTCAAAACACTTTAAGTATTATGTTGTGGGGATGCTTCACTGTGTCTAGAACTGGGAATCTCATGAAAGTGGAAGGAATAATGAAGATGCTGACTGCTTGAGGTTTGAGAGAAAACCTCAAGCAGTCAGCAGCAACAGCAGGTTTGGGTCGCCGCTTTATCTTCCAACACAACAAAACTCTTTTAGATGTTTTCTGGCAAAGTTTAATCTGGTCTTCTTTTTTTTGAGTGTAACCAGTGGTTTCCTCCTTGTATTTGTGTTCATTATAGACCTTGACAATGATACTTCTACCTCCTCGAGAATGTTCTTGACTTAGCTAGATGTTGTTAAGTTGTTTATCTTAACCAATACAGTGATCCCTCACCTATTGCGGGGGTTATGTTGCAGAGATCCCTGCGATAGGTGAAAATTCGCAAAGTAGCGGCATTGCATTTATTATATATTTATTTTATATTTATATATATTTTAAGGCTTTATAAACTCTTCCCACACTCCTATTAACCTTTCCCACTCTCTTACTACAACTTGAATGATGAAGATGATGAATTACGTAGCATTACAGCTCTTCTGAAGGTACCACTTCATCAGGCGCTTCATCAGATGGTGCCATATCTTCCCCCTTGGCCGTAAAGGCATAGGCGTTACTTATCTCTTATATACTATATTGATGGCTTCTTTTCATTTCTATGGATCATATTTAGATTTCCAGTGAACAGCTACCAAATGCAGTTTTAACACTTGGAATCAACTCCAGATCTCTTATCTACTTAAACTGTCATGGTACAGCAGCATGAAACTGCATCTCAGCCAACCTATTTACCTGTAATGTCCACTGTGGTTTTGTGCAGAGGCAAAAATCCTTATTGACCTGACTGTGCTATATTAAGAGTTGGTTTTCTTAATTTTCTGTCACATATGTTACAGTGGTGGATGCTGATACGCTGTATATAAGTCAAAGGTTCAGGCTTCTGACTACTCTACACATTCTGTTTCAGACAGTTTCTCTACTCTTGGCTTTTAGGATTTATATAGATTTTCAGCTCCTGCACTTTTTCTATGTCACCAGTCAAACTGAAGCAGATTAGTAACATTGACCATGTTATGTCCTTTGTATAATAGGTCAGATTTGTTTCCACTGAAGAAATATTTACATGACACTCAGGGGAATGTGATCATTTCATCAGAGGCTTGTTAAAGAAATGTACCTTGCAGCCAGTTTAATCTGTTAGAAATAATGCTGCACCTCAAGTAACAGCACAGTATCATCATGAAAATGTAAGCGAAGAGTCACGTTCTCAACATCAAATCATGGCTAGAATAGAGTTTTCTAAGGTGTGAGTAGATGGCACTTATAATTTGTAGCATGTGGACCAGCTGTATCCAAAGAGATTCTTAAGAATAATTCAATCAGCAAAGGTCCTGATAAGTGAAGCCATAGTGGCTTCAGATGACAAGTTTCATCAGAAGAGGAAAACAAGACCAGACACTTGGGGTGAGCTCAGATGGACCAGAATTTCAAAGTGGAAGTTAAAAAAAAGAAAGAAAAAAAAGAACCCAATTTTGAGATTGATGGCAGTAATGAAACTGGCCATTACTCAACACCACTGAACTGTTTGAAAGTTTTTATCTTTCAAACAGTTTAGTGAAACATACTTGTGGTTTTCCTGCTCTGGAGTTGGATTCCTGGAGTGAATTGACTGTACCTAACCAAGGAAGAGTAGCACTTCCTTCTGCAGAGGCATGCTCCACCCGGTGGTTTTTGTCTGTGTGGGGAAGCGTTCATGCTGTAGTTGGATAATGAACCCAAAACACAGCTTGAAATTTTGAAGATCTCCTTGATTCCTAAAAAGACCAAGAACTGCTGACCATCATGGACCTCCCTCAATAGTAACCTTTACTTTACTTTACTTTATTCATTTTTAAAGCACTTTAAAAAACAGCAACTGCAACAAAGTGCTGTACAATAAAAAAGGGCAAAACAACAAGAACAACAACAATAAAACAGCAAATACAAAATTAATAAGATCTCAAAGTATACCAAAAGCTAGTGAATAAAAATGTGTCTTTAAAGAAGTTTTAAAAGTTGACAATGATGGGGCACTCCTGATATGTAAAGGGAGATTGTTCCATAAAATAGGGGCAGCAAAGCTAAAAGCTCTATCGCCTCTGAGCTTTAACTTAGATCTTGGGACCTCAAGTAGCAGCTGATCAGCTGATCTGAGGCAGCGAGTTGGGAGATAAGGAGTAATTAGCTCAGACAGGTACGATGGAGCTAGACCATGAAGACATTTGAACACAAATAAAATAATTTTAAAACCTGACCTCAACCCCACTGAACAGTCATTCTGAAGAATGAAAAGGAAAAACCATTCCTGATATGACCAGAGGCTCTTGTGATAGATCATGCAGGGACAACACTGTCAGATATGAACACACTCATGTGGTCCATGAAGCTGCTGTCATCACAGAAAAAAAGTTGCTCAAAGAAATGCAAAAGTTTTGAAACACATAACTTACATATTTAATTGATAACTGAGCCCAAAGACAAGGACACTGTTTACTCTTCCAGGTTTTAAAATGTATTTAGGCGCTCTGGAGCTTTGCTTTGTAGCAAGATTGTTTCATTTGAAATACCTCCACATCATTTGCTTTTGATGGTAGCTGCTAACAGAATGACACTCCTGCACAATTTAATTTATGCTTTCATAATTATCCCCATTTATTGACAGAACGGTGCAAAACATTCATTTACATAAATGTCCCAAATTCCTAAAGAAATGATTTTGAGTGACATGTTTATTTGCCCATCATGGTATTGTTCACATGATTTAACAAATTACACGTTATAAAAATAAAAATAACACTTGGAAAAACAAAAATCCTCTTCCTGACATGCTGACAGTTTGGTGTGGTGGCAGAGAAATTACCTTTCATCTGCTTTCTCCTCTTTTTCCTCGAAGTTCTGTCTCTTTGCCTCAGGTTTCCCCTCAGTGCCTGGGTAATTAGCCGCACATCTTCTTTGAATTACACTTAAAAAAATAGTCCGTGCTGTGGGTCCAGGTCAGAGCCTTCCAGAGCTAATTACCACTTAGCTCCAGGTGCCACTCTGAATTGTGTTTAGCACGATTGAGGGAATTGGTTAGTGTGTGTACGTGTCTGTGAGACAAAGTGTGTGTGAGGGTGTGAGCGTATGTACTGCTATCTGAAAAGAGAAGTCATTTTTTTTCTTCTTTATGTCTGTTTTCTTGTCTTGTTCTTCAGATGTGTTGTTAACAAAACCTCATAGGTGGACATAAAACACACACATGACTTCTCACAGGAGAGACAGAGGAACAGCTGCCTGTGTGTGTGTGTGTGTTCTTGTGGGTGTGTGGTTTACACAATCACATTATGAGGTTGTCTCTTTTTTAAAATTAAAGCCCTTATAAGGTGAGTCATAAAAGCTTTAAGATAAATATAGACTGTATATAAAAGATGGACATAGCCACTGTGATTTGGACTTTTGGACCTCACATTTTGAAGCCTCAACAACCCAGCCACTGGGAGGCCACAAGCCAGTATCCTCCTAGTACTGGTCCCAAGCCCAGATAAATGTGGAGGGTTGCATCAAGAAGGGCATCTGACGTAAAATCTTTGCCATAACAAGCATGCGGATCATTGAGAATGAGATTTTTATATTTTGAATTGGCTGGGGCCCAGGCTAAAAAAAACTGGTTTCTAGCTTGCACAATACTTTTCAAATTTTGCGATTGTAATTATTGTATGGTCTTGTAATTATTGTACTGTATGGTCTTTACCTTATAATATGAGGTGCCTTGAGGCAATGGTTTGTTGTGATTTGGCGACACATAAATAGAATTTACTGGAACTGAAATTGAATTTTCACAACTGCTTAGTGAATAGTTGGCAAATGCTTGCAGACAAATCGGTGTTTTATATACAAACTACAGGTGACCATGGCGAGTGACCAAAGCAATTATGAGGAGGATTTCAGTGCAGCACTGTACACCTCTTTGTGATCAATTTAATTCCAGCAACTATCAGCAACCTCCTTCAACCTCTCACTGACTAGTTTTGTAATACAGACTTTTCTATTGACTGGTGGTTGCCAGATGGTAACAGGCTGGTCTCTAGGCCTAGATGAATAAGGCATAACCAAGCTGGCTAGCCTTATTTATTATTATTAGCTATTATCTCATCCAAATATGATCACCTTTGGCTCCAAAAAGACCAAGATGGGAATGGCCAAAACACTGAGGCTTCAAAATATGAAGTCCAGAAATCCAGCTCACAGTGGCTATGTCCATCTTTTATATACAGTTATGAAGCTGCTTCCATAAACTGTCATGGCAATAACCAGACACACTTATCTATTAATTAGCGTTAAGTAATACACTAATAAAATATAATTTCACTCAAAAGAGTTGAAGTAGAAAGTTCTTTGACAGTCTCTACCAAACAGAAGGCTTTACTATTTGTCCAAATTCAAACATACCAGTTTAAAAAACATACGGTAGTTACAGAGGGGTAAAACTGAACTGCAGAAAACCCTGTTACTTTCTTTACTAAGGTTGGGTTTTCTAACATGGCAGTCTGTGGGGACTGACTCGCTTTTGGAGCCAGCCTTAATTGGCCATTGGAGGCATTGCAGTTTTCAGCATAAATACTGCTTGGAGAAGACATGTTCTAGGTAGAGGGTTAGGAATAAACAGTTAATAATTATGGTTGAAGTTAGTAAGTCACCAGGAATGTACGTGTGTGTGATGGGTGAAGTACTCATTCATGGGTACATGGGCTTAGGGGCTGGAGTGGTCAGGGAGCCTTCTTGCTGGAGAGTTAATCAAAAAAAATGTCAAAAAAAGAATAGAAAAACTTGGGAAATCCACCAAAATTCATCACAAGCACACAGAAAATAACCACAATGAGGCCTTCAAGAGACCACACACTTACAACACAGTGATTCACAATGAAGACAATGGACCAAAAAAATAAATAAATTAAGAAGAGAGACTCTGAAAGTAAAAGTGTTCACAATGACTGATAAACTGACAATAAAAGCTGTTTTCACCGTGAACTCTGGAAAGTCTTTCCTTCCTTGCATGTAGCACTCAGCAGGAGTCTCCAACAAATATGTTCTCATTACTGGAAATAGAGTCAGCTTTTCTCACATGGGTGCAACTTATATTAGGAAGCTCACAGGTTAAAGGCCACTTACTGTTTGACCTGACTGCACTGAACATTCTCACATGCACTTCCTTCAGGGCACGTCAAGAGAAATTCAGAGCTGCTCTGCATGTGTGAAAATGGCTGAGGAGACATGAGCTACAAAAAGGCAAAAGAAGAACTGCAAAACAACTACAAAGAGATTCAAATACACAATCAAGTGATGCAAAGTGATAAAAAAAGGCCACAAAAAAAGACTGAATGAACTAATTTTGATATCATATTTGGCTCTAAATAGAAGGCATGGGGCACTTTTGTAATTAGTTGTTGCTTTGTGTGTTTAAGTGGTATAAATGTGTTTAAATGTTTAAATGTAAGCTCACAGTCCACTTTTGTTTTTAAAAAACTTCTCTTCTGCAGATGTCACACATGCCTGCATAAGTGATGAATTCAGTCTCACACACTGACTGAGGCACACGTCACACTGTCTTTACAGTAAGTCATTAGTGAGTTTGCATCACACACAGTTATCATGCGAGAATCCTCCCATCTGCTCACACTCCTGCCTGCCCTCATTACCAGGGGCTCCCGTTGATAACAGACTCCTGCTTCTTTTTATAAACACTCGATAAATTATTCAGCAATTAAGAGGTTTGTGCTGTTGGGTTTATTCTGTGAATCTGCCCGTCTACCGCCTCCACCTGTACTGACTGTTGACAGCTCTGCAGGAGATGTGACAAATGTAGCAGGGGAACTCCTCAAAGAAAAGGAGTGAACTTTGCGTTTGATCTCGGAGGATGTAATGAGCTCAAAGTTGCTTTATTGACATTTTCATGTGCAGAATTCTGTTTACTACTGCAGGGAAATATAATAATAATAATAATAATAATAATAATATATTTTTAATATTACAATGTGAAATCAGATATTGCCTGGGACTCTTTGTCCATGTGATGATACAGTATCACTTCTGCCAAGAAAATTGTGCTTTTGGTCCTGCTCGTTTATTACTCTGCAGAATATCTCAGAGCTTGTTAATAGAGTTTAATGAATTCTGTTCGTGAGTTTGGACACAGGCCAAACAGCAAGTGTGTAAATGGATCCATGGATTACTTTAAAAACATTTCTTAATATAACAGCTGAAGATATTACATCACGTTGGATGGGAAAATCTGTTTTCACATATGATTCTGTCAGATTCGTATTTTGATGGTCTCTCCTGTTGCTCTCCCCTCGGCAGATGACTGCCCCTCCCTGAGCCTGGTTCTGCTGGAGGTTTCTTCCTGTTAAAAGGGAGTTTTTCCTTCCCACTGTTGCCAAGTGCTTGTTCATAGGTGGTTGTTTTAACTGTTGGGTCTTCTCTGTAATTATTGTAGGGTCTTTACCTTACAATATAAAGTGCTTTGAGGCGACGGTTTGTTGTGATTTGGCGCTATATAAATAAAATGGAATTGAATTGAATAGCTGCTTTGCTACTGCAGGCGTGAGAAGGGCCCCCTAATGGGGTCTTTCAGCCTTTCTTTCCTCGCAGAATCCGCAAGAATCACAACGACCATAATAATTTGATGCCTTCTAGTTTCTGCATTGAAAATGGCCCTACTTGAACATTTTCTATTAATAACTTATGATTTAGAAGAGCCTTGTTGGAGGTACAGACTGTCTCAGGATATTTTTAATCTGGACTCCCACAACTCACAGTATGACTATGAAAGCAGGGCTTTTGGAACTATTGCTCATCAAGCCCCGGCATACCTCGCTGCCCAGCCCTCTCTTCTAAGAATTCCTTTCATAGGCTGCTATAAAACTCCGCTACTTATGACCATAACCAAAACGGAGACTCACACGCAAGTTGCAGGGAGGTGACCGGGTCATACAAGTCTCACTTCCAGTTAGTCACATTTAATCACACTGGTTAAGCATCATTTTTCAACATGTTGTAAAGATTGGAGACCTTTTAAATCAAAGGCATTTAAACCAAACTACAACCCCATAACTAGGTGTTTTATGGATCCTAAACCTGACCAGGGAGTGGAAGTGAAAGTAATAAGTGAGTGAAAACAAAATAATCAGCAAATGAAGTTCTAAATAGAACTCGAACCACAATCTCCTCGTTGGTCTCATGTATTTGTACAGTTATATTACCCACACCAACCATTAACTCCTTTTTCTCACTGTCCTTCCTGAGAAAAAAAAAAAACCTCAATAAGTTGCTTGTTTATGTTGTTACTGGGATTTAAACTGTTGGAATAAGCCCAAGTAAAATATAACATAACCTATAAAATATAAACATAATCTCAGTGTTGTGAAAGGGCCAATTTTAACAACTAAATGTTGAATCCAAACTTAAAAACTGTCCCTCTATGAGAAACTCTAACAGGGTGATTTCAGACAGTAGAAACAAACGACTAAAAACATCATTTAGATGTTCTTTAGGAGAGGCCAAGAAATATTGATAATATGCTCATGTCAAACTCAATTTTTCTGTAACAGAATTGGCAGCTCAACAATAGGTCAACAGGCAATAACACCACATATTAAGTTAGTGGTGAAAAAAAGAAAAGTTCTCAGTATATACTTTTGTTTATGATCTTCGGTCTACTATATAGAGGAAACCTAACATGCCCGCATAGTTTCTGTGCTGCTTAATGTTTCATATTTTAGGTCAATTTCAAAAAGGAATTATTTAAATAGATTAACAGGGCAGCGATTGGTTTGGTCTCTTCTCCTCATCCTGATTTTGTTACTCTACTTACTTTTTAAATTGATGTCTCAATATCTCATTTCTGNGGCTTTATGAACAGTGTTGACATTGGTATCGTAGCTGGGTTGTGACCTGCAGCAGCGGTCTGCCCTCTTGTGCTTGTTTAAGTGTGAGTTTGTGTGTATTTGTGTGTGTGTGTGTGCATGTATAGCCAGAGTTTAAACCCCCCCAGTGGCAATGTTCAGACTGCTGCTGTGGACTTGGGTCAGATCATGTCAGGTCAGAAAGGAGGCGACTAATACTTCCTTCTCACTTCTCCATCTTGCTCTCTTTTTTTAATCTATTTTAATCCATTTCCCTCCTCTTTCTTTCCTTTTATCTTTAACTGTCCATTTTTACTCCCTTCCCTGCTCTCATCGCTTTTTCGACCGTTTTTATTCTGCTCATCCAAGTTTTGCTTTCTCCAGCCTTTTCTTCTTCCCCTCTTTTTTCCTTTTCTTGTACTTTCCATCCCTTCGGATGAGCTTTAGTTTATGCTTCCTTGTTAAGCGTCTGTTTGAGGTTTTGTGTTTTGTTTAGTAGTTTTGTTGGAACTTTTATGTTTTGAGGACTTGAGTCTTGTATTCTTGGGGTTTATTAATATTTGATTTTTCTTGCCTCCCCAGTGTCCTCCTGTGTCTTATGTGATTCCTCATTTAGTAACTTCCTTTTTCATTTTGTTAGTCATTTGTCTCTTACGCCTTGCAATTAGTTTCAGCTGTGTCTTGTTGCCTTGATGTTTTCTACTTGATGTTATCTCATGTGGAGCATATATACCCTCAGGTTCCCTTTGTCTTTTGAATGTCTGGTAACCTGCCTTTGTGTGTTCTCTGTAATCCTGAAGCTCTTGGATTTATGTCCTGCTTCTTTCTGTGGACTTTGTTACTCCTTGGACTTCTGCCATGAACCTAATAAAATCTTTCTTTTTTTGTTATATCGGCATATCTCTGAACCCTGCATTTGGGTCCTTTTCCAGCACTTCTTGTGACAGTACGCTCAGAGCCACAAAATTGACCCAGCAACCAGGAGTTAGAAGAGGAGTTTTCAAGGCTTCTGAGGATTTCATCCAGCATTTATCAATCTACCAATACTGAGACTATCTGTGGGACTTTCAGCCATGGAGGGCATATTTTTCCAATTTCCACGACTGTTTCAGTTCTGTCCGTGTGTTGGAGGCCTTGCTGCCTGGCCCAACGTGGTCTGGGCTGTTCCAGTCAGCTCCACATCTGGTCCTGCTTCACGACTGCCATGGAAACGGGCCGAAGATGAGGAGCCAGCTACCTTTGTTTCCCAGCCAATGTCTCTAGAGATAACCACCTGAATGTCCTGAGCTGGCAGACCTTGAACATTCTGAGAGTCCTGAGAATCCCAAGTTGGTCGAACCTGAGAGGCCAGTGAACCCTGAGCCATTGGGTCCTGGTTTGCCTGAGCTATCGGATCCTGTTTTTCCTGAGCCAATCCCTCCTGGCCGTCCTCCACTGTAGATACCTCCTGCACAGCTTGCTGCTTGGCCTCCCAAGGGACTTCATCCTCAGGGCTGGCCCCTGCAAAGCCTCCGGAGGGATCCCCCCTCCATTTTCGCTGGTGCCCTCCACTGTTGGCCCCCAATGTGACCTCCAGAGAAATCCCTTCACCCTGCTTTGCCCTCAGGTCGACCCCCTGAACTGTCCCTCTGCTCTGCCTTGCATTTGGGTTGACCCCCTAAACTGCTCCTCTGCTTTGCTCCACAGCAGGGCCAACCTCCTGAACTGTCATCCCTGCTCTTTGGACTATCTTGCTCCCTTGCCATTTATTTGTTTTGTTTTTTCTTTTGCATATAATTTTATATATAATTGCCCAATATTTCTCCTCAGTTTTCCTTTACTCCTTCTGTCTAGTTTATTTTTCCTTTCCCCGATCTGTCATTCCTTCATCCTTTCTCATCCTCTCTTCCCTCTCCATTTCTTTCTGTCACTTTCTCTTTAGTTGCTTGTTTGTGAGTCTTATTCCACCCTTTAATTCTCTGCCTCTCCTCTTCTCTGGTCTTGGTCATGGAGGCAAAGCTCCCCAGGGCACTGGTTATGTAAGAGCTTAGCGTGCTGATGTGATGTGTGGGGAAGTGTTTAGGCGGCCGAGATGCTCAGACCCCTGCCGCCAGACAAATACACACACACACACACACACACACACACACACACACACACACACACACACACACACACACACACACACACACACACACACACACACACACACA
>JASGAU010376494.1:0-18522 GCA_030220045.1 Australoheros facetus
GTATTAAAAGCTGCACTGAGGTCCAACAGGACAAGAACAGAGATGAGTCCACTGTCAGAGGCTGTAAGAAGATCATTTGTAACCTTCACTAATGCTGTTTGGGCTGGGGAGACCTCCCTCTCCCCAGCCACCTCCTTCAGATCATCCGAGGGCACACTAAAGAGTTCCCAGACCTGCCAAGAGATATAACATAGATAGATATAGCTATGTTATATAATATACAGTTCTTCCACAAGCACATTTGTGAGATCAGATACTAATGTTGGGCTAGAAAACCTGGCTCACAGTCTCCAATCCAATTCATCCCAAAGGTGTTCTATCAGGCTGAGGTCAGGACTCTGTGCAGGCCAGTCAAGTTCTTCCACACCAAACTGGCTCATCCATGTCTTTATGGAGCTGCTTTGTGCACTGGTGTGCAGTCATGTTGGAACAGGAAGGGGCCATCCCCAAACTGTTCCCACACAGTTGGGAACATGCAACATGTCTTGGTATGCTGAAGCATTTAGAGTTTGTTTCACTGGAACTAAGTGGCCGAGCCTGAAAAACAACCCCCCCGAGCCTGGTTCTGCTGAAGGTTTCCTGCTGTTAAAAGGGAGTTTTTCCTTTATCAAAAGTGTGATATTTTCTAAGTATAATAAAAAACATGAATCCTCTGTGTGTTTCTATGCAACTCTCTCAACAGTGCCACAACATAACTAGTCCCACGACACTTTCTGGTCACCATGGTGACATATAAATATGCCTTCAAAATAAGATACACAATTACAGTAGAAATCGCCAATTCAAATGGCCCACGGAATTTCATCCAACTTGTAAATAATATAGAATCTAATATAGAATTTTGCAGCAATTGCTCCTGCTTCATCTCTGGATTTGCTTTCACAAATTTTATAATCTCATATTTTTGCTCGTGAGTGCGAGTTTTTAGCTTACGCTTGCCTCCTGTGCTTGCCATAATTGTCTCCGGTGAAATGAACTGATATAGACACTAAAGCGTCTCCAGGTGTTGTTAGTGTGTGTAGTTGTGCCATTGTATCTAAAGGTTGAGTTTAAACTGATTTTGTTTTTTGACTCACTCTGACTTTACGCCTGATTTTATCACTGACGTTTTAAAGATGGGCAGCACGGTGATGTGGTGGTTAGCACCGTTGCCTCACTGCTAGAAAGTCTGGGTTCAAATCCACCTTGGCCCAAAGTTTCTGTGTGGAGTTTGCATGTTCTCCCCGTGTCTGCGTGGGTTTTTCTCCAGGTATACGGGTTTCCTCCCACAGTCCAAAGACCTGCAGTTACTGGGGTTAGGTTAATTGGTGATTCTAAATTGCCCACAAGTGTGAATGGTTGTCTGTCTCTCTGTGTTAGCCCTGAAACAGGCTGGCGACCTGTACAGGGTGTACCCTGCTTCTCGCCCTCTGACAGCTGGGATAAGCTCCAGAATGTAAAATGAATGTAAGAAGCTGAAATGCAGATATCAGCAGGATCAACTCTGTGCAAACCTCATTTCATTTGTTATTGAGGAGAAGCTGTAATGCTTTTACTTTCCTGAAAACCCAGTTTAAGGCTTCAAAGGTCCTCTGAGTCTATGCTAATTTCTGTAGTCATGTTGCTTTTATATTTACAAGTAAACAGCTCCACCTGCTGGTCACAGAGACACATCCCAGCTGAGTGAGATGCGCTCTGTTCATTCCAATAATCAGATTTCCTCAGTGGGCCTATAGTGGGCTGAAGTGTCTGCAGCCACAGAGCTCTTTGAATCCTCTAAATACTGAAGAAAGAAGCATCCTTTATGACCTCCTGCAGCAGAGGAGACACTGGAGCATCCTTTATCAAAGGAAAGGAGATGATACCATTCAGCACATTCAGTGCTCAGTGTAACTGACAGTGACTCAGATCATGTAAATGTTCATTAATGATGTGTTTTCTGTTTAATGTCACATGTGCTGATGTGGTTGAATTTTCAGCATCGTGCTGCAGTAATAAAATCTCGTTCTTATCAAGTTGTTGCTTTTAGACTGTAAATATCTTTAACAAAAGCTCTCTGGATCATCTCTCTGGAAAAACCCACATCAACATGACAAAGAGCTGATTTCATTTTTTCACGTTTTTGAAATTTCCTTTAAAATCAAAACGTTCCTAATGAAGTGATGTTTTTGTTTGTTTTTATACACCCTGATCCTGTGGATCATTTCTGGGATCGTTAGCTGACTGACATAATTCTCAGCTCAAACTGTGATAAGCAGATTTCCTGTTCTATTACCCACTTTTTGATCGTAAAAGCTCTGAATGCATAAACTGAAGTAGATGTAAATCTTTTCTGACACAAAAATTGATAATAAATTTCTTTAATATGATTTTTGTACAGGTAAACACAAGCACTATTTTGTGCTCATACAGGATTGTTTTTCTTCATAATTAATGAAAAAAAAAAAATTTATATCTGAATCATGTAGATTTACTCCCAAACAGCTCCCACTCGGGGCGTCCTACTGTCCAGAGGCTTTGTATTCTGGCTGCGAGGACCTATGGCAGCAAATGTGTCTGATTTTTAATCATTTTTAGCCCGTTGACCTCCACCAGCAGCCAGAGTAGGGTTAGGGTCAGGCTTCATTTTAGCCAAAAGAGGCAAATGTTCAGAAGTTAGAAGATGTTAACTTTGAAATCAAGTCTCTTCCATGCATTTGGCTTCTGTTTTTCATTTGGCATTTCGGCGTAGATGTGAACCTAACTCTGCCCTAAACAGGTCACTGTCTACAGGTCACAGGTGGATGTTAAGAGGTTGAAAAGATGTAGAGATGCACTGCTGAACACCAGCTGCTGCAACATTCAGAGGGAGGCTAAAAGATCATCCTGAATCGGCGTGGCTGAATTTTTCCAGGATTTTGGAAATCTAAATCACCCTGAAAAATGTTCCTCAATCATCTCCTTTGGTGGATCTGCAGAGGGTCACAGGTCGCTTTTAAATTAAGAACATATCGGTAGCTCGAGTGTTTGTTCAGGAAGTGATGCGTCTTTATTCATCAACAGTCTGAGACGCAGTCTGTCAGTCCACATGTTCTCATGCTGCTTTCACCTTTGATCTCAGTGATTAACTAAAGAAGCAAAAATGGCCTCATCCTGAGACTCTTTAAAAACACCGCAACTGCAGAGACTTTTATTCTGAAAAGTAAATATCAGTTCAGGATGTGGCACGGTGAAACGTTCAGGATCCAGAAGACCAGCTCCTGGTCCTACAGGACCTCGATGAGACCAGACCAAAGCTACGTCTACAGGCCGTCTCTTCGTCATGCCTTTTTTATTTTAAGAGTGAGCCAAAGTAGATTCAGGGTTCACAGGTAGACAAACTAGACAGCTACTCTTTGGCCTTCAGGAGCTCGCTCTCTGCTCCCTTCTCTTCCTGCTGGTCCTAGTCCTGGTCTACCTCTCAGAGCTGATCTTGTACCGGAGGACAAAATAAGCGATGAGTCTCAGAGAAAAGAAGAAGATGGCGAGGATGATGAAGTCCAGGTAGAGTTTGGCATCCAGCATGTCCAGCTCCTTGAGGATGGCCTCAGACTTCTGGAAGTGACACATCTCACCTTCATCACAGTGAAGATCCTCTCGATCCAGACCATAGATGGACAAGATGACGCCCTCAAACCCGTACCTGAAACACAGAAACACTTTCAGAGAGTGCAACTTATTGCCACCCTCCATGCAGCAGTACCCACTGGTGTGTGGATGCAAGCCTCTCCAGTTTATCATGTGAAGGAAAAGGTACATCATCAAGCAGGCCACCCCACCTGACGTAGGAGATGTAGGACATCCACTGCAGGTACCAGGGGATGGTATCAAAACTGACGAAGAACCCGGAGAACAACAGAACCGGGATCGCTGTGACCGGACCCACAAACGTGGCCACCTGCAGGAAACAAACACACCTGAGTGATGTCAACACAGAAACACACCTGTGAACTGACATGCAGGTGAGGGAGGAAACTGAACAGACCTGCAGTGAGGTGGAAGCAGCTCCGATCAGCAGACCCAAACTCTGAGCTACCAGAGAGGTCAAAATCCCCAGAGACAGGAAGAGGAAGAACCTGCCGGCGTCCGGAGGCTGAGCCGTCATCCAGTACACAATACTGCAGTACACCACCGGGAATACTACCTGTACAACACAGAAATGCAGACAGGCTGCAGTTCAGAGGGTTTTATAGTGTCAGGTTTCTGTTTTTGGTTTGTAAGGTTAATTGAAGCTGAAGCTCTCATTCAGAAAAACAGAATTTCATTTCAAATTTTCACAGCCTGATCCAAAACCAGCTTTGGTCTCTGTAGCTGATTTCCCCCTTCATAACAACTGTACAGAGGGGAGAATGTTTTTATAACTGTCAGCATGGCTGAAAGGTGGATGGAGACTCAGGCAGCTGTAGCTGCTAGCTGTCTGCTAGGCTTCACCTCAGCTAACTCCCTGAACTGGACCTCTGGACCCTGTTTGTGCTGTTGGAGCCTTTTTACTGCAACTGTCTGATCAATAATATGGCTGCTGTTGCTTCATTGGCTAAAAAGTTAACACTGAGGCACCAAAAGGCAGAATCCAGAAACCAATGGGTGTGGATACGGTGGTGGTGTAGTGTAAAAATCTGCTTCCTTGGAAATCTTTGCTGTCACTTCACTGTTTGTGTGACTCATCATTTCCCTGAATCTCTATAACAGCAGCAGAGGCACAAACTCAGGATCTCACACAAATAAATGACCTCGAAGTATCACCGGCCAGAGCATAGCAGAGTCCAGATTACTACAGTTCAAAAGTAAGTGGACAGACACACTGGGTCTAACATAATGTTCAGCTGTGCTGTCAATAAAATGTAATAAAAGAAAAAAAATGTTTCCCAGAGTCTGCAGTCACATCTTCAAATGTCTTGTTTAGAAAACACACATTTAAGAACAAATGTGCGGCGACTCTGTTTTATAAAGTTTTCTTATTACCTGGAAGGGGACATCAGCCATCGTCTTAGCCAGGTAGTACGCTTTCAGACTGTACCAGTAGTTCAGGTGTTCTCTCAGAAAAACGCCCATCTCCAGAGGAACTGAAGCACAAACACACAGCAGCAGAGATGAACAAATCTCTTCTTTCCTCCAACACTGTCTTACAGCAGATCCAAGAATGATTGTTGGTGGTAAAATACCCTAAAGCTAATATTTAAGGACACATGCAACCCTGATTTTAGCTTTATTAATCCTGATATTTGTGGGTTTCAGTTTAAGGATTTTAATTCCCACTACAGCTTGGATGGGACTGGCCCCTGAGAATATCAATAAAGGTTTTTTTGTATGTGAGCCGGAGCGGTCCTGAGTCAGAATTCACATTAAACATGCTCAAAGGTTCAATAATGAGCTCAGTGTATGTGCAGTAATCCCTGTAAGCCCAAAGCTCTAAACACTCAGTTATCACACTGTGCTTTACTCTTGGAGCTCTATGATGTCAGAGAGGTTATCGCAGACACAGAAGCCCCACACACCTGATGTTCAGACCTTCTGTGTACAAGAGATAGCCAATCAGAACAAAGTTGTCTTTAAGGGTGTGAGGCTAAAACAGTTTGTCTCACACAGAGGATGAACTGAGGGTCAGTGTGAGCTAAAGGAGGTTTATTCCAACAGTTTATCTGAGAGCAGAGCTTGTGTCACACATCCTGAAGAAAAATCAGCAAAAGCTGCTCTCCAGCTCAACTCTGTAATGTCCATTTTTATACCAATTTCATTTACAGTTCTGAGCCAAACAAATAACACCTGTGTGCAGGTAAAGTTGCATAAGAGCTTCATACAGACTCACATGTGAGCACCGTGGGCATCAGGGCAGCAAACATGAGGAACAACATGGAGAAGAAGAGGAACCCTGAGTTACTCAGAACCTTCTTGGCTTCATTCCCGATTCCCAGGTACAGCAGACCAATCAGAACGCCGATCCCAATGTGAGACGAGATCCTCAGGTGAGTCAGCACCTGCTCAAGCAATGACAACAATGACTACATACTACAGTGCTACACAGTAATATTACCAAGCTGAAAACACAGCTTGTACAGTGAAAACATTACATGTTATTTTACAGGCTCTGTACTATCCTGGAAACTTTCATCACAGTTTTTTTAAGTTAAAGTTGGGAAAAAACTAATGAAAACCAATAAACAAATAAAATGATGAATGAAATGATGTCACTTTCTCTGAGACCAATCACAACGCACATCTGACAGAGACTGAAACTGTTTGTGGATTTTTACTAAATTTTAACTGAAATATTCATAAAATCCTTCAGTCAAGCAAAATGTCTGAAACATGTTGCATCTATTGTATTTATTTCCTGCATAACTGTATCAGCCATGTCAATATAACTTACTTCCTGTGCAGAACTTCCCACTTTAACTTACAGTTAGATCGGAGCTGTTTTAGGAAATTATGAGTAAAATTCCCAATAAATTATCTGTAAAATCTTTTAAAACTCTGAGTGGTGAAAGAGCGATCGTTCAGCTCTGAGCGATGGAAAAACTTCTGCAGCTATGATCCATCAAACAGTCTAAATAAAGACTTAAAGGGTCCAGTGGGGACTTCTCACTGAGTCTCTGAGGATGCTGAGGAAGGTCCTTCTGAACAGGATGGAAAACTGAGTCATGCAGCTGGCAGAGAAACTGTGACAACCTTCAGATGATGAGCTCTCCTGAGAGGGAGGAGAAACGGTTTGATTTATGTACTTATCAAAAGTACCCATTAATCAATTAACTGATTTACTGCTGTGATTTTAGTCATCACATAGAAACTCAAGCAGAAAAACAAACAGCAGGTAAACAGGAAAACTTGGCTCTCACGGACCAGTCACAGTCGAGGGTGTGTTAGTTTTTTACCTCCTCTGTGCGCTGCCACAGGAAGGCGTGGAGGCTCGTGTCTCCGTTCAGCTCGGTCTGATAGTCCTTCTCAGACTTCCTCTCCTGGATGGCTCTCACCAGCCTGATCATCTGGTCCCCATACTCTCCGGACGCTACCTCCATCACTGCACAGAGAAGACGTCAGTCAGTATGAGACGGTGACAGCAGAACAGGAAGAGCTCCACCGGGCACCTCTTACCGAAGTCAGCGGGGTTGTGGTAGGTGGGGCAGTTTAGTCCGAGGTCTCTCAGGTAGGGAACCAGACTGGACACCTGTCCCCTGTAGATACACTGACCCTGACTCAGCACGTACAGCTGAAACACACACACACACACACACACACACACACACACACAGTCTGATTTTAAAACCACTTCTGTGTTTGCTTCAGTCCAACACATTCAGTTCTGGACTGATGAACCATCATTCACATGTGTTAATGTTTCCTACCATTTTGTGGCCTCCCACCAACTTTTTGGGTCCTGAACATCTTTTTGTTTTGGAGGAAGCGCGCAGAACGGTTCAGATTTAGGTTTGGAAACCAGAACAGAACCAGTTCCATGTTCTAGGAAATGTCCCTAAAGACCTCCATGAATCAAAAACTGTCGAAACATTCATGAAGTTTCTGTTCAGGGATGCACAAACACAAATGTCCCGTCTCTTCCTTTCATGTGTCTGCAGACAACAATGTTTGAAAACCCAAAAGGTCGCTCAGAAATCTCTCCTGTTGTTCTCTCTACAATCCTCAGTCTCTTCTAAGCACCAGGAGGAAACTGATTTCATCCCACTGGACGATACAACCTTTGATGATATTGTCGTTTATGTTTGGCAAAGAAACATTAAAACACTTTTGACACTTTCAGTTTTGTAACTGGTCACTTAAAGTGGACATGAAACACTACATGTATGAAGGAGCTTTCTAAAAACTGTCACAGATTAACTGTCTGTGAAGCTGGATTTAAAGTTTTTAGAACATGTGTAGCGGCATCTTGTCTCAGCACAGGCCGTGAGGTCACTGGGTCAGTCAGTCGGTCAGTTGGTTGATTGCCACTAACAGACTTACGTTAGCTTATGTTAGCTAACTAGTGACAGAACCGATACCTCAGAGGAAAACAAGAAACTAAAACTAAAAAGCAGCCTGAGGGGGTCACTTTGTAAATCTTCTCCCTGGATTACTTCATTACTGTCAGGATTCCTGATCATGCTTCAGTGGGAAGCTTAGTCAGGCTTCTGCTGTGATGGGCATGTAGGGATTTCTTGTAAACTGGTTGGAAAAAAGACTTTTATTGCATAAAATAGTGCTGATCACATCTTGTGCTCATCTGCTGTGCCAGCTGCTTGCACCGCTCAGCAGAGGTGGCAAAAGTACACATATTCTTTACTTAAGTAGAAGTACTGATACTTGTTTTAAAAAAATACTCCAGTAAAAGTTGAAGTACTGATTCAACTTCTTTACTCAAGTAAAAGTGAAAAAGTGCAGGCTCTGTACTCAAAGGATGTAAAAGTAACTCATTGGAGGACATTTCTTTGTATTTTTGCGCAAAGCTAACTGAACCTTGTGCTAAATTAATGTAACAATAAAATAATATTACATGAGAATACAAATGTTTTTCCAAACTAAATTCTAATTCTAATAAATGTACTCAGCTAAATCTGTTACGTAGGACACACGCAGTGAAAGAGAATTCAAAAATATCTGTTTTCTCTTGCCTACATTGTAGAGGGTGACTCTGCCTCCACACCTAAAAATGAGTATAATTGGGGGTTAAAGTGGGATCCAGCAGGTGGGGGAACCCAAAGATCAGTATCAGCTGCTACTACTCTGAGGTTTACTGCTCTGTGCGGATTTACATAATTGATTTCAGTAAGATGTAAGCCAGTATTTCATGAGCTATCTTGGCAGTTGGTACAAATGTAGAACTGAGTGAATGAATCTGAACAGCATCAGTTTAATTCAAACTCATCTCTGCTACACTTGATGTAACTTGTAACTGACTATGAACACAACCGCCATGTGCACACATACAGATCCAATATCTGGATTAAAAATGAGGACATTTCATGTTAGCTTTAAATGTCCAGGTTATCAGAACTTCTCTCATTCTGGGAAAAACAGCAGCTGGACCTCCAGCTCGCAGACACACTGTGTGCAAACTGCATATCAACAGTTTGTGTGTTTGTTGATATTTGTTGAGCTGTTAGAAACATTGCATTTGAAATTAGCTGCCACTGAAAAATCTTGATGCTGGCTCACGTTAACAGTACAGCGCTATATATGATGCATAAATGATGCATTTTAGCCTCTTAAATCTCTTTGTATGCAATAAGCCTTGGTGATGGACACACCAATAGGAGTGTTTTTTCTGTGTTATTGTTCCTCCATTTAGATTCCGATCGGTTTGACATTTGAAGACGCAGTGACATCAAATAAAAGCTGAGCTCACATGACTTAAACCTGACATAACGAGGCTGCTGGAGTAGAAAGTACAGATATTTGTGAAAAGATGTAGAGAGTAAAAGTAAAAAGTTGTCAGAAAAATAAATACTCAAGTAGAGTACAGATACCTGAAAATCCTACTCAAGTACAGTCACAAAGTATTTGTGCTTTGTTACTTCCCTCTTCCGCCGCTCAGTACTCTAATAAAGTGCTCTACAAACACGAATGTTACGGCTAACTGGTGGATTCTCCTGTATCAGTGCAGCTAACCAACAATGAAGACCCACCCACTGCTTCAGACACACAGAGTGAAAGTGGACAGTATATCCTTGTTTTTAACATAAACTCAGTGCTGCAGCCAGGGGTCAGCACAAACTGACCCCCCCTCAGGCTGCTTTTAGTTTATTTTCCTTGTTTTCCACTGAGGTATCGATTCTGTCTCTAGTTAGTTAACATAAGCTAATGCAAGTCTGTTTGTGGCAACCGACCGACCGACCGACCAAGCAGGGCTCCCTGCTGTAAATTAGCTGTCATACATGTAGAGTTTCACGTCCACTTCAATGCACCTTTACACCACAAGCAGCTACTATTATCACCCAAGTTTTGTTGTATCCCTTATGAAGGATCTTATCCTGTCACAGTCACATACAGATAGATGCATCTCTGTTGGTCTAAGATTCAGTAACTTGCCCACGGTTACTTTGACATGTTTATTGGGACAGCCAGGGATCAAACTGCTGACCTTCTGATTAGCAGATGATCCCACTGATGGAAATATAACCCTTTATTTACTGGGAAACAGTTGGGTGCTAACTTTACAGCTTTTTATTGTAAATGCTTGTGCTTAAAAACTTTTCAAAAGGAATTAAATCATCAGAGTGTGAAGAAATGCTGTGACTGTTTTGAGACAGTATTAACAGCCACACTTTCATGTAATACCAATCTAAACCACCAGATGGTGCAATGAGTCAATGTAATAGGACACACTGGTGGAGAGGCTGAGGCTGCTGGGTTTGTGTGTGGAGGTGGATCACCTTGTCGAAGAGTTCAAACAGCTTGGCGCTTGGTTGGTGGATGGTGCAGATGACCGTCCGTCCCCCTCGAGCCAGAGCTTTGAGCAGAGAGACCACCTGGAAGCACGACGAGCTGTCCAGACCACTGAGACAGAAACGCAGACAGAGGTGTGAGTTTGTTTTACTGACCAACACACAGAAGATCCACTGATACTGAGATCAGATCACTGACAGGAGTCAAGAACCCACTGGGATCTTTCTGGCACACTGGCAAGCAAAAAGCAGTCCAACATAGAAACATGGCTGTTTACACTAAACCAGCAGACGATCTGACATGTAAACTCTGTGAAAAGTATAAATCATGTATTGATCAAACAAAAGCTGCTGAACAAAAGTCTGAAACATTCAAATAAAAGAGGCTGAGTGACAGACAATGATTGCTCAGCTTTGGTCTGGCTGAGCTCGATGGTACTGCATTCATTTCAGATGTGGGGGAACCGAGAAGGAAGACAGAAAGCTGAGCGATGGAGCAGGAGTCAAACTACAGCCAACTCCAGTGAGCTTCACTGCCTGAGCCACAGTGACCATTAACTGTGCTGCACTCTATAGGTGTTTAACAGCATGATGTCACGTGTTGTGTAAAGTTTAAAATGAGACTAAAATGAGTTAAAACGTTCCTACAAATGATGGGGTGATTCAAAAGTTGTCTTAATGCAAAGATTTAAACCTGCAGCGACACATCAGCTTGGGTTAGATGTGGTAGTGATCCGCGTGGGGTGGTGTCTTGGACTGTAATATATTAAGTTGTTGGTTTAGTATCAATTATTGTTGTTCTTATTTTTGTTGTCATGTTTGGTCCCTGTGTGTTTTATTAATGGCTGAGAACAGACCACCGTGACTGTGGTTGCAGTGGCAATGGTGAGGTCTGATATCTGGCCTGGATTCATGCCCATTCACGCCCTCCATCTTCCACCATTTATCTGGAAGATCACCGAGATGTTTTCAGACCAGCAGAAAGACAGAATCTCTCCAGCTTGTCCTGGGTCTGCTCAGGGTCTCCTCCTTGCTGGGTATGCCCCAAACACCTCACCTGTGGAGGAGCAGCAGCTCTACTCTGAGCCCCTCCTGAAGGACCAAACTTCTCACATCTGATCTACAGCTGAGCTGTAGATCAGATAGTTAATCAACACCTTCACGCTCAGCTCTCACTTCACCAAAACAGACTGGTACAGCATCCATCAATCTGTCAGTCACCTGCTCCACTCTCTCCCCACTTCTGAGCAAGAAACCATAAAATGTAATTATTGTCTATGATTTATGTTTGCCTGCATTACTTTGGATAATATCTTGTAGAGGAATTAATGACACAGGGTTATCATGGTAAACCTTTTTAAAAGGCGTGTGGGATAGCCCACCTCATCCTGCTGAGAACAGTAGGAATAATGGGTTTCTGTTATGATTTGGTGCTTTAAAAGTAAAACTCTGACAGCTAAAAGAAGCTCAAGTCTAACTTTGTGGGTCACCAAATAAATTGAATAAATTTCCTTGCCTCGTGGGTTCATCAAAAAACATAACCGGAGGATTGTTGATGAGCTCCAGAGCAATGGCCAGTCTCTTCCTTTGGCCCCCCGACAGGTGAGACGTCCTGGTTTTAGCACAGTCTAGCAAACCCAGAGCCATCAGGATGTCCCGGACCTGAACAAACAGAGACCTGAGTTCAGCTCGGCTGTTTAGACTCTGAGATCAGGGAGAGACCAGGAACTATCAGGGATCAGAGCTCACCATGTCTCTGCGAGCCTCCACCTTCTCCAGCAGCTTCAGATTGGCTGAAACCTGCAGAAACAAAAAGATTCAAGTCTGAGGCATCTGCACTTCAGTACTCAGATGCAGTCTGAACACTGTAGTAGGCTTAGGAGAGCATACCATCATGGCCTCCTGTACGGTGAGGTGAGGCAGCAGCATGTCGTCCTGCATGATGTAACAGGAAACCTTCCGGAAGGAGCGCAGGTCTCTGGGCTGACCATTGATCAGGATCTCACCTTTCATCCCCGTCTCCCTGTACACGAAGACAGACGCACGCTGTGAATGCACTCCAGAGCTCGGAGAGCAACATGGATCATGTTGTTCACCAGGTGCACGTGGAATCTTATCTTAAACCTGCTGCACTGTATTAACACTCTGACACAGTGAAAGAACTGCAACAGCAGAGAGAAAATATGTAAAAGAAGCAAACTCTCAGTATGGAGACGGAGGATCTGTTATGGTGTCTTTTGAAAAAGTGAGGTGTAAACTGAGTGTGATTAGAAAACATTTTTCAAATATCTACAGCTGAGAAGTTTTGTAAAAGCATTTTCAAACTAGTTCATCAACTTCATCATGAAGGTTTATTTGTTAATAAAATCATCATGTCACTCTCAGCTCTCTCAGGCAGAAACCACTGACATTCATTCACACATTCTCCACCCTGATGTATGAACCCACCTGTACCCGGCCAGGATATTCATGAGGGTGGACTTCCCGGCTCCGGAGGGCCCCATGATGGCCACCAGGTCCCCGCTGGTGAATTTCCCAGAGATCCCTTTGAGCAGAGTTTTGTAACCTGAGTCGGAACAGAAACAATCAGTGTGCAGGTTCCCAGCCGCTCAGAGAGCAGCTCTTTGTCCTCGAGTACACAGCTCAAATTTCACATCACTTTGGAGGTTTTTTCTCTCATTAATCTGCTCAGATTCACACAAGGACAAACTGCTGCTCTGAACCCTGAGACTTTAACAGCTCTGCATTGTTTGTTTGTTTTTTAATCTGTACGAGACACTTTTAAAAAGGGTGTGACAGTGTGTAAAAATGCAAACAGAACATGGAGAGTCCTGTTTTTCTTAAATGCTTTGTGTTATTTCTGGTGTCATGAAGCTCCAGATGTTTTCAGTGGGTGATGCTCTGGATTCAGGTCATTTCTGCAGCTGGAGTACGAGCTCGGTGTGGTTTGCTCATCATCTGCTGGAATAAGAAACAGCTCCTCTGGAACAGTCTGTCCGGATGGCAGCAGATGTTGCTGTTGTAGGGATGCTGTTTGAACTGTGTTGAGAACAAGCTGGATGGTTCTCCTCTTTAGTCCAGAGGGCACAGCATCCATGATCTCCAAACAGAGCCTCAACTTCTGATTGGTCAGAGCATACACAGTTTTCCACTCAGCCTCAGCCCATCTTAAATGAGCTCAGAGGAGGTGGAGGTGTTTCTGGATCTCGTTCCTCTGTGTGTCCTTTGCGTGGTAGAGTCTGAGCTTCCTTCAGTGACGAACTGCTGATGGTTCTCAGACATGTTCCTGAGCCCATGCAGTGATCTCCACCACAGAATCAGCTCTGAGGGTCTCCAGCAGTCTTTCAGTGAGATGCAGGAGTCTCGTTTGTGGTGGTCAGTCTCTGCTTGTGGCCACTCATATACTCATCTGTGAAACGATGTTTTAGGTGAACACACTGTCATGTGTCTGATTTGTTTGTGCACACAATGAACAACCAAACAAATGGGGGGAAAAAATCATTATATTAATTATAGAAATGGTGTTACCACAGAAACCAAAAGGATGAGGAGGAGCAGGATGACGATGAAGGTGGCCTGCAGTAACGGTTGCAGTGCTTATTTGCTGATGGAGGCTGGACGCTCTTTAATGAGATTATCAGATTTAATCGGAGAGAATCAGATTTAATCTCTCTGACCGACAGTACCCTCCACCGCAGCGATACACACTGCACTGTATGTGTTTCATGAAAGACACTCTGACACTGACTTTAGCAGCACAGCTGATCTTTATGCCGTCATTTTACTGTTTCAAATGTGGAAACATGGCATCCAAAATGTGCCTGAAGTGACATGCTAGCAGTAAGCTCATCCAGTTCAGCTCACAGTGAATTAACAGGTCAGAGACACAGCTGCCAGGGAGCCATCAAAAGTGATTATTAAGACTTTTTAAATGTTCTCAAATAACTGGGAAGTCAGTGAGGAACTCTTCAACAGGTGTCTTGTGTCGTCATACTTAATGTCTGTGTGTAATGGATTGGTGACCTGTTCAGGGTGTACCCCGCCTCTCACCCCATGACAGCTGGGAAAGCTTAGGAAAGCAGTTAGGTCAATGGATGGGTGGACAGACCCAGTTAAAAGTCAGTAGAAACAGTCCAGATGGCACGAGTTCTACTTTTACTGTGATGGGAGCAGAAATAAAGAGCTTCATTTTAAAGCAGGTTCTCAAAGGTCAGAAGATTTGACTCAAAAATGAGAAGCATGTCTCTTACAAGCCTCATATGTATTTTTAAGTGTTAAAATTTCACATTTATTTTGAGATGCAAATAAAAATTTAATTGTTCAATCTTCTTTAAGACAGACGCAAATGAAATCAAGGTTCATTTAAGGTTTAACTGTACTAACGGCCCAGGTTTGGCTGGATGTTCTGAGGAGAGATCAGGTTGTCAACGTGTTTTTGCAGTTCTTATCTGTTCTGAGTGTTAACACTGAACGAAGAAAATATTGTGAATTATTTTAACTTTCAATCATTTCTGCACAGATTCCTGCTGATTAGCTGGAGCTGCTGTGGGTCCAAAGCCGTCTGTACCTGCTGCTGAGAAACCTTCAAACACAGGAGGGCTTCTCCCTCAGTGCCGTCTGTCAGGTAAAACCTGAGAGACATTTGTCTCTGATGAAGAGCAGCAGCTCATTTTGTAATGACTCAGATGAACTGCTGTAACCTCATTAGCTTCAGAGTTCAGTCTGTCAGCTGACAGATAAGCACTTGAGGAAAACCCACAGTGTCAGATACATGTCCTGTTACATCGACTGTAGGAAAATTCTTCAAAGTATCTTTGCTCACATCTTCATGTGTGCTTTTCTGTTTCTGGGCTGAAAGGCATTGTGGGTAACTATCAGTCACAAAGAGGCCAAACTCTTTAAGGACTGAATAAAAAGTTATGTGTCAAAATGTTGGTGAAATTAAGATGGAAAACATCTGTTAAAGTGTTGAAGACAGCAACAGAAACATCGCCCTTCTGTCAGCACACCGTTTTCGTGCGGCCTAAGGTGGCGTCGTGTTCCCGCCTGTAATCATACCTGAGCAGGTGTGAAATGTTCTCAGTGAAACTCAGCTTTTCTAATCTGAACAAAGAGTTTAACTGCTATCTCCGAGGAAACCTGATCTGTTAAAGACTCCAATAGCCTCAGATTACAGACACAAAACAGCAGCTCAGAGAGAAAATCAGAGGGACGAAAACAACAGCTAGCAGTCGTTTAATGTGGAACTCAGCCAAAGGTCCCAGCAGGGCAGAGCTTTACAGAACCATGATGTTCCCTTTCCTGCTCAACACCAATCAGCAGATGACCTACTGTTCAATCAAAAACTAAGAACACCCTTACTGCTTCCATATATAGAAGCAGTTACTATTTATGGACACTGCTACTGTAGCAGCCAGGTGCAGCTAATCAAATATACTGATTAACTGATCATCAGCAGTGTGAGCACCTCTATAACAGGAGACATTTGGCAGTTTGCAGTTGTGGAGCATTCAGCTGTGTTTTAACATCAATGTCACAATCTTACTAGGCCTGGACATCCCAGTAAATTCACCTCAAACTCAGACCATGCAAAAACCCCCAAGAGCTCCATGTCAGACTCTACAGGCCTCGATTAGCACGTTAGACTCCTGACAGTACAATTAGAAATAGACTGAACAAGTGTGGCTTGTTTGGAAGGGCTGCAGCAGAAAGCCTCTTCTCGCTAAAAAGAAGACAAAATGGCTTAGGTTTGCAAAGCTGCATCTGAACAAAGCACAAGACTCCTGGAACAAAGTCCTTTGGACAGATGAGACCAAAGTGGAGATGTTGGTCTGTAATGCACAGCAGCACATTTGGAGGTAACCAAACTCAGCACATCAGCACAAACATCTCAGGCCAACTGTCAACACAGTGGCGGAGGGCTGATTATTTGGGCACATTGCAGTCACTGAGTGGACCTTGAAATCCTCTGTATACCAAAGTATTCTAGAGTCAAATGTGAGGCCATCTGTCTCACCGTTAAAGCTTGAACCAAACTGTGTCTTCCAGCTGGGCAATGATCCCAAGCACAGCAGCAAATCTCCAACCGAACGGCTGAAAAAGAAAAGAACCAAGGTGCTGCAAGGGCACTACAGTGACATGAGAGACTGATAAAATCACACAGGAAACCATCACTGGAACTTATTAATGCTACAGGAGGTTCTGCAAGATGCTGAATCGGGACTGCAGAGAGTCTGGGAAACCTGTTTTTTTTTTTTCTTTTAAATGACATTCTGTTCATGCTGTCAGGCAACAAGCATCTTGTAGTGTTTTCAGTTTTGGTTGAATTCCCACAATCCCTCTCTCTGTGCAGCTTTCTACTGGGTTAACAGACACCACCTATTTCCTGTTTGGTCAAAGCTGTCTGTACATTTTTTAGGTGTCCTTTGGTTTACAAGATTTTGGTAGGGGCAGTAGCCTAAGAGGAGAAACCCAAACCTCCCTCTCCCCAGCCACCTCCTCCAGCTTATCCAGGGAACACAGAGGGATTCCCAGGCCAGCCAAGAGATATAATCTCTCCAGCGTGTCCTGGGTCTGCCCCAGGGCCTCCTCCCGGTAGGACATGCGCGGAAAAACTCTCCCAAGAGGCGCCCGTGAGGCATCCTAGTCAGATGCCAAAAACCACCTTAACTGGCTCGTTGTAGTGTGGAGGAGTAGCGGCTCTACTCTGAGCCTCTCCCAAATGACTGCACTCCTCACACTAGCTCTAAGGGAGAGGCCAGCCACCCTTTGGAGGAAGCTCATTTCCGCCTCTTGTATTCGCGATCTCGTTCTTTTGGTCACTACCCAAAGCTCGTGACCATAGGTGAGGGTGGGGATGGAGTTCAACTGTTGTTTTGACTTAAATAATTCAATTCAATTTTATTTACAAAAGACACGCTGTGGAAGAGAGACAGAGATTAATAATAATTAATGATTACATGCAGAGTGGAGTATAAACAGAGAGAAAAGAGGTGAGTGAAGAAGAAACACTCATGTGCATCATGGAAAGGATTCACTGATAAATGGACCTGCTGGCACACCTGAGCTGTGAATGAACATTTACCAGCTCAGATGAGAACAGCATCAACATCACTGTTTGTTTTCTTCTAGTTTGTTCTTTATTTTCAGGCAGCGAGTTACGGAGCTTCTTCTAATCTGACCTGCAACTATTTACAGACGGAGACCCCGACTGAGATTAACAGATTACAGCCTGATAATCCACCATGCACACAAACACACAGCAGCCAAACTCAGACACAGCTAACTGCTGCTTGATGAAGCAAAACCGAACTTTAACGGTGAATCTAACCATGTGAGGGGTAAGTCATCACTGATGACCCTATGAACTGTATGAACTCTCTCTCTCACACATTTAGGTTTAGGATGGTAACCTTATATATATATATTAGGGGTGGGACTTTAATGCGTTAATTTCAATTAATTAATTATGGGGAAATTAACAAATTAAAAATTTTAACGCATTTTAATCGCACTTTGCACCGTGGAACGTTTCTCGGTGCACGAGTTCCAGGCACACAGATTATATTGACGCACAATGTCCAAATTCAGGGGCCGCATCGTTCGAAGGACCCGGCCCACGTAGACCGGGTCCTTTGCAGCCCACGAAGACAGCAAAGATTGGAAGTGATCGGCTAGCCTTCATATCAGCGTCGCCTGCCCTCACCTCTGCGTAGCTCATGTCATCTAGCAACCGTGAGTGTGAAGCACAGCTGTGGAAAAGCAGCTGGTTAAACGGAGAATGAACTTTTGCTCCTATTTGTGGTTAATTTTTAATTCTTTTATTCAATATAAGCTGTTAAAACAAGCATAACAACATCAAGGAATACAGCTGAGTGAATGATTAATTTCCAACTATATTAAGTGAGACATTAATGTTGAATAAAACTATCCAGTTACGAAGCTTAACTTTAATTTCAGGAGTTTGTTTATCACAGGAGCACTTCCACCCTTAGTTGGTCTGTGTAGTAGACTGGTGGGAAAATAAAATTTTGAAGTTTAAGCTTATGTATATTGATTCATTCATGTTAAATATTAAAATGTGATTAAAATGTGATTAATTTCGATTAATTAATTACAAAGCTTCTAATTAATTAATTTTTTAATTGAGTCC